>WAAB01000866.1:126077-181239 GCA_013389865.1 Piaya cayana
TTAATGATACCACCATTACTTCTGTGACTTTCAATGTCATACTGACAACAGTTAGCATCCTTCCCATAAAGATACTCTTAATTTTTTAAAGCATTCTTGGGTAAACAACTATTTTCACTTATATGAAATATATATATATATATATATGCCTTATAATATGGAAGAAGAAAGGATTCATTGTGAGAGTTGAAAGGAAGATCACTTAGAAACATTATCACCCTTTTCCAGATGAGGCTATGTAATTTTCATTGTATGATTGTAGAAAATTATTTCAATTGGATGGAAGTTTCCATTCTCTTCAACGAAGAAAGGAACCAAAGTGTTTTCCAGGTACTGCATTTTTCTTAGCTTAGCTTGTCATTTCCACTAGTAATGTTAGACAGTTTTATTTGTCCCTTAGCACAGACATGCAAGTTCATCGTGGTGTGCGGGGCTTCATGGATTTGACACTTGGTTTTCTGGGAGCATGCCTCAAAATTCCTAATGCCTCACTAACAAAACTATTCTGATAGCTAGTTTACAAAGGCATTCAAAGGTAGCAGGTTTGCTCTTCCCAGGCTTATAAATGGTTTTGGATCATTGCTGCTTATATCTCTAGTGTTCATAGCTCTGCATTTGTAGAAAAATGCTTGTCTGCTTTGTATATGTAATAGATGTGTTAATTGACTAAAAGTAATCTCCGTAAAAATTAAGGGCTAGAGGAACATGAATGGGCAGAAGAATGACAGAAATGTCAACAATATAGAGTTTTATTAAATTATGCCAAATGGGGCTTATCAACAGCAGATAGGAGTAAGTCTGTCTGAAACAGAAGTTGCCTGTTGGAGAACGGATTTTCTACCCTAAAGAAAGGCCATCAACAGCACAACAGCTACCAGTAGCCTATTTGCCCACCTAAAAATACCAAGTGAATGACAGCATTAACTAAATCACCATAGGTTGATCATATACTTCTTTGAAACAATGTAAGTTTCATTTTTCAATAGTGTTCATCCACTTGAAAGATAAGAAAGAGGTGGTGCAACTGTGGTATATGCTTTATACATTGTTAAAGAAAAACTGTATTTCACTTCATGTTCTGCTACACGATTAAGGCCACAGTCTAATATGTAATTAATTTTGTATAATACTCTCTTGTGTATCATTTTCCAATCAAATTTGCTAGTAAACTATATCAGAACAAAAATAATTATGTTTCAAAAGATACAATTTTTCACAAAAATCTGGGCAGAAATACAGTTTCAATAAAAACACCTACAAACATTGTTAGCCATTGTTTCAGCATCATTTTAATCAAGGCAAGTACTGAAGTACTAATCTACTTGCAGTGTAAGAAAAGGAAATTTTTCATTTGCCAGAGCATGAAGATGATGTAGCAGGCAGCATGAAAAGCCCATTAGATTAGAACTAAAGGAAGAAGAGTCACGCCAAGAGAGGATGTCTTCTGGTTTTACATTCTTGCCTCGTTGTGACTTGGCTGGGGAGCAAGGGTATGTCAGGCTGGGAGAGGGAAATATAACATGTTTGATCAAGGCTTACATGTCTTTCAGTGGTAGCAACCATAGTGAGCTTCTTTTGCTGAGGAGTCTCCTGAGAAACTACATTGCCTGGTGTTGTGAATGGCTTCTGCTTCCAGGACTGACTGGCAACCAGAACATGACAGTTGTGAACTGATGTAAATCACACTGTAGAACTTTCAGGAAACAAGTGCAGGTAGTCCCACTTTTCCTGCCTCTACAGACTCTGTAAATGGTTATGGAGGGAGCTTACTATTCAAGACTTTTCCTTATGCCCTGAAATCCCAAAATAATAATGTTACGTTAAGTAAAACACATACCTAGCTGTTCGTTTGAGTCTGGTGTAAAAGTAGGTATGAGGTACAGCCAACAAACATAGTAAATCTGTAAGAACAAGACATGGCAGTGTTCTCTCCTGATACTCCTTTTTTTTTTTTAGGCTCAGAGATAACATTATAACCCCNATAGGCTTATCTCAGAAAAGGTCAGAGGTCGGATTGTTTTTTTTTTTAATTGTTATTAATTTAGATCATCAAAGTGTCAGAATCAAGTTGTTTTTTACTTCACCCAGTCTACTTCAGTCACCTGGAAGATGGAAGACTTAGGAAGAGAGCATGAGTTCAGCCAGTGGAACTTTCACTATCTCACACACAGCTGGCAGCATTTTTTCTAGTTAGACATTTCCATAAACAATAGCATCCTATACCTACAAAGTCAACATGCTAGGCCTAAACTTGGTACAAGTTTCTAGCAAAAACTGCGAACATGAATACTGTTAATGATACCACCATTACTTCTGTGACTTTCAATGTCATACTGACAACAGTTAGCATCCTTCCCATAAAGATACTCTTAATTTTTTAAAGCATTCTTGGGTAAACAACTATTTTCACTTATATGAAATATATATATATATATATGCGCCTTATAATATGGAAGAAGAAAGGATTCATTGTGAGAGTTGAAAGGAAGATCACTTAGAAACATTATCACCCTTTTCCAGATGAGGCTATGTAATTTTCATTGTATGATTGTAGAAAATTATTTCAATTGGATGGAAGTTTCCATTCTCTTCAACGAAGAAAGGAACCAAAGTGTTTTCCAGGTACTGTGTTTTTCTTAGCTTAGCTTGTCATTTCCACTAGCAATGTTAGACAGTTTTATTTGTCCCTTAGCACAGACATGCAAGTTCATTGTGGTGTGCTGGGCTTCATGGATTTGACACTTGGTTTTCTGGGAGCATGCCTCAAAATTCCTAATGCCTCACTAACAAAACTATTCTGATAGCTAGTTTACAAAGGCATTCAGAGGTAGCAGGTTTGCTCTTCCCGGACTCATAAATGGTTTTGGATCATTGCTGCTTGTATCTCTAGTGTTCATAGCTCTGCATTTGTAGAAAAATGCTTGAATCCTCTGTAGAACTGATCTTTGTCTGCTTTGTATATGTAATAGGTGTGTTAATTGACTAAAAGTAATCTCCATAAAAATTAAGGGCTAGAGGAGCATGAATGGGCAGAAGAATGACAGAAATGTCAACAATATAGAGTTTTATTAAATTATGCCAAATGGGGCTTATCAACAGCAGATAGGAGTAAGTCTGTCTGAAACAGAAGTTGCCTGTTGGAGAACGGATTTTCTACCCTAAAGAAAGGCCATCAACAGCACAACATCTACCAGTAGCCTTCTATTTGCCCACCTAAAAATACCAAGTGAATGACAACATTAACTAAATCACCGGAGGTTGATCATATACTTCTTCGAAACAATGTAAGTTTCATTTTTCAATAGTGTTCATCCACTTGAAAGATAAGAAAGAGGTGGTGCAACTGTGGTATATGCTTTATACATTGTTAAAGAAAAAACGACTGTATTTCACTTCATGTTCTGCTACACGATTAAGGCCACAGTCTAATATGTAATTAATTTTGTATAATACTCTCTTGTGTATCATTTTCCAATCAAATTTGCTAGTAAACTATATCTAGAACAAAAATAATTATGTTTCAAAAGATACAATTTTTCACAAAAATCTGGGCAGAAATACAGTTACAATAAAAACACCTACAAACATTGTTAGCCATTGTTTCAGCATCATTTTAATCAAGGCAAGTACTGAAGTACTAATCTACTTGCAGTGTAAGAAAAGGAAATTTTTCGTTTGCCAGGGCATGAAGATGTAGCAGGCAGCATGAAAAGCCGATTAGATTAGAACTAAAGGAAGAAGAGTCACACCAAGAGAGGATGTCTTCTGTGTTTACATTCTTGCCTCATTGCGACTTGGCTGGGGAGCAAGGGTATGTCAGGCTGGGAGAGGGAAATATAACATGTTTGATCAAGGCTTACATGTCTTTCAGTGGTAGCAACCATGGGGAGCTTCTTTTGCTGAGTAGTCTTCTGAGCAACCACATTGCCTGGTCCTGTGAATGGCTTCTGCTTCTAGGAGTGACTGGCAACCAGAACACGACAGTTCTGAACTGGTGTAAATTATACTGTAGAAACTTCTGGAAAAAAGTGCAGGTAGTCACACTTTTCCTGCCTCTACAGACTCTGTGAATGGTTACAGAGGGATCTTACTATTCAAGACTTTTCCTTATGCCCTGAAATCCCAAAATAATAATGTTACGTTAAGTAAAACACATACCTAGCTGTTCGTTTGAGTCTGGTGTAAAAGTAGGTATGAGGTACAGCCAACAAACATAGTAAATCTGTAAGAACAAGACATGGCAGTGTTCTCTCCTGATACTCCTTTTTTTTTTTTAGGCTCAGAGATAACATTATAACCCCTGTATACTTACAGCCAGCAGCTTAGATGACAAGGAAAGGGACCAGAGTTTAAAAAACTAAATAACTTTTTTAAAAAATGAAAAACTTGAGAATTCTGTAAAACCTCAGCTTCACAGGAGTTCCCAAATTAGGCTTTTTTTTTTTTTAAAGTCAGGGGTAGCTCATAGTCCTCTATTTCATGTTTGCATTGAGAAAGCTTTTTGGTTTTGTTGTGTTCGGGGGGACCTTTCTAAGCTTTCACTGTAGAGAAGAATTGCAGGCAAAGCCAGACCTATTTTCATAAGGATTAAAAGTAAAGTTTTTGTCCTAAAATCAATGATGCAAAGGTGAAAATCTACTATGACTTGAAAACAAATGGCAAGTCCTGTGGGTTTCAAAAATTATATTTAGAAGAAACATATGCTAATCTAGACATGCCCCACATAGCTGAAACAGCATGATTCACAAGGGAACTTTGTTAGCCTCAGAGCTGAATAGTATTACAGCTCCTGGGAGATCAAATGAAATAGGTGATTTAAAAAAAAAATACCTATGCATTCTCCTAGTTAATCCCTAGAGGCTTCCTAGACATTTTTTTTTGCCCTGTTCTTTTCCATTACTACTTTGCTGTCACATGAAAGATAGATTGCCATCTAGGAAAAGAACAGCAGTGCTCTTCATTCCACCTCGGATGGACAGGTAGATCATTAAAGCCATATAACGGTAAATTGAATATGTCCTGTCTTCAGCAAAACAGACAGGCAGGCAACTTATCATCCAAAGCAGACTAGGCAGGTAGGGTCATAAAATGCATCCAAACCACAAATCCAGCAGATTTACTGGAATAAAATTAGTCGTTATTTTATAGGTAATTTGGAGTATCATGCCTCAATAGAATAAAGCCTGCCATCTCTGAACAAAAATAGATAACAGAAAAGAGGTGAAAATTGAGACTATTAAGATTCATTTTGTTTAGATCCCATTTTTAAAAGAGTAATAATTGATAATTTATGTAACACAACAGCTATTGTGTTCCTGTTGACACATAGTAACAGATATGACTTACATTTTAAAATATAATTTTTCCTTTTTATTTCCGTATAAGAGGGTATTTTTAGAAATGGAAATACAATAGGAGGCAACAACAGTCAGAATAAGTTTAGCATTGTGCCAGTCTAAGTACAGCCTGTGAATTTGGTCTTGAACAGAGAAGCCAAGGGCCAAAGGTGCTGCTGTCAGCTTGCAGGCTTCATTTAAATCCTAAACCAACCTCTGTGACAGGAACTAATTCTGAGGTACCAGAGCAAATTCACTCCTGGCAAAGTCTCAGAGAGCAGCCTCGGGGCACCAGAGATGATTCATTCCTGCACCTGAACTGTGAGTAAGGACACATGAAAGCTGTTCAGGAATGGCTGGGAGTAGGAGAATGTCACTGTCTTCACTGTCAGATCTGAAGACAAACTGACTGACTGTCCATAATCCATTTATCTTCCACATCTCACTAAGGCCAATCTGGAGAATATTTACAATTCCTAACTTTCTCAAGTCCCCCTTTGTGCTGCAGCAGAGAGGATTTGATCTGAAAGTTCTTGCTGGGGTGAGAGGCTAGTGGAGCCAGTCCTTGGCTGTTTGCTGGGCTTGGGGCCAGAATTACCCAGCACAGGAATGCTACAGCTGAAGCCAGTCTAGCTTCTGACAGGAAGAAATTCTCAAGTGCAGATGGATCATTAGTCTCATTAATACAATTCTCCTTAGTGCTAACTGAAGAATTCCTCTATTCTTTGACAGTAAGGGAGCTTTCCTGTGTGTCTGTTAGGGAATCAAAAAGACCTTTCCCTTTAAAATAATTAGCAAGACCTACCCAAAGTATTTTAAGTTTCCAAATGTCTGCTTCTTTAAATGTATGAGGGCAATTTTCCATGAAAATAGTTTGCAGCTGGAAACATAGTTGAAACCTATTTGATGATGCTGGGTGTTTTTTCTCTGAGGTTGTTGTCCACATCCACACTCTGTGTTTTTTATCTTTCAAAACCCAGTTTAGAAGATTACTCAAATTTAAAGATGGACAGCCAACCTACTTCTTTTTTTGGCAATCAAAAGATTTTTGATTGCCAAATCAAAAAATCACCCCTTGTTAAAGACGTTTAACAAGGCCAAATGCTGGGTCCTGCACTTGGGGCACAACAACCCTATGCAGAGCTACAGACTAGGAGAAGTTTTTCTAGAAAACTGCCTGGAGGAGAAGGACCTGGGGGTGTTGGTTGACAGTGACTGAACATGAGCCAGAAGTGTGCCCAGGTGGCCAAGAAGGCCAATGGCATCTTGGCTTGTATCAGAAACGGCGTGACCAGTAGGTCCAGTAGCTCTGTACTCTACATTGGTGAGACCTTGAATACTGTGTTCAGGTCTGGGTCCCTCACCACNGCACTGGAACAGTCTGCCCAGGGAGGTAGTTGTGTCACCATCCTTGAAGGTGTTTAAGAGATGGGTGGATGAGGTGCTAAGAGCCATGATTTAGTGATTGACTGGAATGGTTGGACTCGATGATCCCATGGGTCTTTTTCAACCTAGTGATTGTGTGTGATTGAAGAATAAAACTTCTCTTGTTCTTTTCACTTACTATTTTAAGAGATGATAATTTACGCTTTCTGATAGTGTTCACCTAAGAGTTATGTTGCAGTATTACAGATATGCTTTCTTGTTCAATGACTTCAATTTCTTACCAACATCTCTATTGACTAGTATGCCATTTTATCTGGCTTTGACACATCTTATTCCTATAGTTTTCATATTTGACAGTGTTGTGAGCTCCCCTGTGCTATTTCTTAACCGTGTGGACTTCAAAAGGAGCGTTTCAGTAGTAAATATTAAAAAAACCCTCACACATTATACCCAAAATTAAATGGACTGCAATAGAAAAATGTTACAAATACGCTAAATGTTCTCAGCCCGTTAACCAGGTTAATTCACTTGGAGGTATTTTTGACACAGCACGTTAGTTTTAAAATATGTCATAAAAGATTTTTGCATTTCATTTTCTCATTCAAAAATCTTTTTAGATTACATTGATAACAAAGGAGAATGACACATTATTCCACTTGCGCACTTACTAAAAATGTAGGATGAAGAAAGGATGCCTTCTACATCGTAATGCATTGAAAATTGAAAAAGAACTTGAAAAAGAAACCTGAAGGAGAACAATAAAACTTGTTTGTAAGAAGCAATCCCATTGTATTGTGTTAGAGCTCTATAGCTGGAAAAATCTTACCCAAGAAGTTCATAGCAGGAAAGTATTACAAACCCCTAGCTCTTCTGAAAGCAAAATTAACTAAAACACAAGCTAGTCTACTGAGTATAAATGCTAACCATTCATGGTTGTAGAGGTTGATATAGTTGTAAAACAGGGTAGAAATCACCAACTTTGTTGATTTCTTTTGTTTGAACAAAGCAAAATACGTTTTTAGCAGTACTAGTATCCTTACTGCTCTGTGTTTGAGGATTTTTTTTGGAAGATTTTGGATGGCAATGCCTTTTAAATATTAGTCCCATGATCTGCAGATAACAGCAATTGCTGTTCTGCTTATACGCGCATTGAAATAAAGGACAGAATTTCCTGCAGCACATTAAGTAAAATCCATTCATTGTTAATCAAAGGAAACCTCTTCCTCGGGTATCTCAGTTAAAATCTGATTAAAATTTTTCAGCGAGTCACTAAGGTTGGGCACAGTTTTACTGATAGTCATTTCTCGCAGATTTTTTCAGAGGCTCCAGGGAATCTTGATCTTCAAGATGTAGCGTTCACAAAGGCAGCAGAGTTCATGGGTCACTTGGCAGCTCCCAGCTTTGAGTACCGCCTCTGAGCCCTATCAGCTCACAGCTCACACAAAGGGAAAGCCAGAAAGCACCAACGTGCCAGCATCAGGGCCATTCTGTCCTGTGGAAATGGTCAAATGTGCCAGCTCCTTATACAAAAAATAATAATAAAAAAAGTTAAATTTAAACTACCCTTTCTAGATAACTGAATGCTGGTTGTTTTTTTCTCCATATTTGTACAGGCAACTAGCATATTTCAACCCAGTACTAAGGCACTCCACGTGCTACTTCTTGCTCTTTTATTCAAGAATGTCACAGGAAGTGTGAAAAAATGTCAGAGTGGCCTGAAAATAATCTATTGACTTTTCTGGGATATTTCCACTTAATATAGCTGAAACTACAATTTAAAAAAGGATTTCTTTTCTTTCTGTTTTAATTACTGCAATCACAACCAAAATTTGTAATAATGTTAACCCAAAAACCCCCAAGAGATCTGTTTTTAAGTTGACATTGCATAGCTTAGGATACCAAAAAACTTATAATTCTCAAATACTATGTACAAACAGTATAATTATTCATATTAAACCCCACTATTAAACAATGATGTTTAACATCACTTCAACTCTAATGTTAAATAATGAACTGTAAGGGAAATTTCAAGAGATAGATAGATCTAAAGAAAACTGTTAGATTGTGGATTCATTTGGCCAATGATGAAATTGAAACAACTATTCATAGAATCACTGGGTTGGAAAGNACAATGATGAAATTGAAACAGCTATTGAACCATTCAAATCCATATTGCCATTTTCAGTTTTAATTTTTTTTTATTTAATTACTTAGTTACAATTCATTTCAACCAGGAGTACCTTTTCATTGTGTTATTGATTTCTTTCTACTTTGTGTTTTAATTCTTTCTTGCTGTTATCTTATTTCTGTTAGTATATTTACATTCATGAAATATATTTTTTAATGTATTTCTCTTCCTTTCAACTCTTTCAACTTCAGATTGTAAAAGCAGACTATAACGCTGGTGAAGTGCTATGATTATTGGCATGCAATAAATAGCTTGCTTCAAACTAGCAGAGGTTTATTTTCAAGTGTTTTTTGAAACAAACAAGAGGACAGGGAGTTTTCATTTCTATTTAACTTGGCATCTTGATGATTTATGGAACTCTATAGCTTACAGAACATTTAAAAAACCCAGGCCTACCATATAAATGAGCTGAATAAAGGCTGCAACAGACAACAGTTCAAGAGCTCCACAGATAGGAAAGAACTCAGTCTCTGAAGAGAGAATACATCTGTAAACTCTTCACCTTTACTTACTAAAGAATTTTAAACTTGCTTCTTTTTTCCTTGCCTTGGTTTCCTGTCCATGGTACCTTTTCAACTCTTAAAATGTTTCTGGCTTTATGATGTATTTATTTTTTTCAGTTTCTATTCCTTTTTATATCTGAGAGATAACCAAGATCAAACAAGGACCAAAAAGAATTTTCCATACTTCTCTCTATGGTACATTTTCACAATTATAACATTGAAGTGACTTCCCTATTTAAAAATTTTAAAAGTGTGTCATCTTCCCATAGAGAAAAAGAAATGGAAAATCAGGTAGGTATTTTTTGTTTATTAGAATGGCAATTAATTTAATATTTTTAGCACTCATCTTTCCCTATAGCAGTGGTACCCTACTAAAACCTGGAGATTCCAAAGTACATAATCACTCAGCCTGCTTTTCATAGGTCCACTGGTTTGACAAGTCTACATGTGCCCTATTATGTATAGATGGCGATCAATAAGAAATGTAGGAGAGGCGTCTTATGATCCTGTAGGCATTGCCTCTTAGAGGTACTTGCACAGGTATTGAAACTGAAGGGAGTTTGGTATTCAGCAGTAAGCCTGAACAGTATCTCAGCATTTACCTTCAACGAGTTTAAGTTCCTAAATACCTTTCAGGATCTGGGCTCTAAACACTTGAAATTTCATTTGATTCATTGCTGTCTTAAAAGTGTCATTTGCATGACTTTACTAAAATATGTAAATGCCTTCAATTTTCCTGTCCTCAAAAGAAATATATACTTTATTTTTAATAGGCTTTGTGCTGTGTAATAATTTACTAGATTGTTTGCTTTTGTATTAAAAATTCTCTGTGTGCCATGCTGGGCCTGGTTTTGCTTCTAGACAAGTGAATTTCATAAACTTGCCTGGTTTCATTAGATCCTAGAGCACTCTTGTAGTAATGTTTGTGTACAGCAGCCAAAAGGGAAGATGAATAGCCAGAAAAAGGGAAGATGCCTCAACAATATCGATGAAAGGTTATATTCTCTGCCTAATGGCACTGCAATAAATGTCCTGCAAATTAGCAGGACAGTAGCATGTGAGATGTGCTTCTATATGTTTCCATGCATTTGTGTTACTGTGTTTTCATATTAGTGATGTTTCCTCCTTGCTGTGTTATGTAATTGTATAATATTGTATAATATTATATAATTAAGGATATCCCACTTATTTACAACTGCTATAAGAATTAGTTGTTAAGCTTTCTCTGTTACTTGGACAGACTTTCCATAAAAGATGTAAGAATCATTTGTTTCCCTTACATGCTATACTGCAGCAAAGAACAATAACTGTTTCCACTATGAAGCACTTAAACAGAAGGCAATGTTAGCCCTACAACATAAAAAGCATAAGAAAAACAGGCCTCTTGGTATGCAGGAAAACATACAATCAGAATCATAGCAATATGAGAAGATCATGATGGCTGGGAGAAAGTTTAAGGGCAAAAGAAAAGGCTAGAGAGAGGAGGGAGGATCAGCTTGTAGAATTGAACTGGCATGACTCTAAGGGTTTTTTTGGACCACTCCATTTAATTCTGTCACAGAAGAAAATGATGACTGAAGAATCTTCCCAAAAAACCCCTACTGCTCCTAAACAGTGGTAGCACTGTTGGGAACAATGTTGAAAGTGAGCACTTCTGAATTTCAATAGGGCCTTTGCAAATAGGAAAATAACAGCCCTGTGCATTGTGTATCTTCGGACCAGACACCTTATGAGGGGAGCTGCTAGGAAAATAATCTGAAGCTTATTAAAGAACAAGAGACCAACTGTTTGCTAGAATGTGGAAGTACTGGCAGTAAAAAACAGAACACAGAAAACAGTGCATTAAAAAAGCAACAAGAAAATGTATATGTGTTTAAAAAAAAAAGTGCAAGTATGAGATATCAGCTCGTCAGTTTACAGAAGGCATGTAGTAATCCAATTTGTACCCTGATACCTGAGAATCCATAATGAGAAAATTAATTAACTATTTGTCTAATATAATTAGGTCAACTTAACCTGGAAACAATTTCATTTGGCAGAAAGAAATAAACCAATATTGTATTGAGGAGAGCTCTGGAGACAAATGTGCTCTGATTAATGAGAAACTGAGACACTGCAACAGGCAGCAAAGGCTTTCAATTGCATTCTGATTTTGATTACATCAATATGAATAAGACTAACCTTGCTAATGAATTTTCCAATGGAAAAGTCAGATCACAAACAAGTCATTCAAACTTCAAGACCTATCTGGAAAAGATCAGCAGTGAGAAGTAAAGAAAATTACTTATTCCTATAAACTATGGCACTGAGAAGAGTCACTATGGAATCTGGAATAAAAAAAAATAAAGGCAGTTTTGTTATTCCCAAAGGGCATCACAGAAACTGAATTTCCTATCGCAAAAAAATAAAGAAAAAAAAAGTTAGATACTATTTAAACTGTTTCCATGCTCTCATAATTAATTTCTTATGATGACTTTGATTATAGCATGTTAATTTACATACATTAAAAATGAAATGTGAGGTAAATATGATAGGAAAAAAAATTAAGAGGTTTTTCCGTTAGCTTTTTTTTAAAAAAAAGGGAAGTTCCAAAACAGCCTAAAGTGATGTGGCTCACAGGATGGTTTTCCAGGTAATATAGGACAAACTCTCTAGATAGCACAGATGAAGATCTCATCACTGTATTAAAAATAGGGAAATTTTAACAGTTCTTGTACATGGCTTCTGGGTTACTGTTCAGGAAATAGGATGTGGACAGAGGATTTTAAGGTTTGAAGGGCTTCTCCTCAAAGGAGATGCTGGCCTACACAATCCATAAGACCCACACAGCTCTGTTTTCATTTTTTTTTAACTCTGAACAGCCTTTGTGTCACAACTTTACAACATGTTGCCATTGCCCTTTTTGTTCCAGCCTCATCAGTTGTTTTCTTCAAATTTGTTTTTTTGTGTGAGTTCTTGTGTCCTGCCCATATTGCCAAAGACTACCAGACTGTAACCTGCCCTGTATGAGAATTTCAAAAGCACTGTACTCCATAAGAAAAGCATGAGCCCTTCATGTTCTTTGGAATAACAAATGAAAACAAAGGCAAAAGATAATGCTCCTCTCTCAAATGCTACTTTGAACACATGCACAAAATATTTACAAACCAAAATGCTGCTCAGTACAGCCACAACAAAGAACAGTACTTTTTAAAGTGTAGTGGAAAGTCATTCAGTGTTATACGCAGAAATATCAAATTTCTTCATTTTCCACAAGGATGGAAGTCCAGCACAGGTGGCCACATTGTTCAATGAGTAATTCCAAAGGCAAATTTCACAGATTTCATTGGATATATTCATAACATGGAAGTGAAAGTAGTAAATGCAAATAATATATTCATGTTCATAGTAACTAGAGGTACATTATCATTTTAATTGCTGTCCAATCCACAAAAGCACTTTAAGCATGTATTTACCTGCTTACTGTATTACAAAGTTTTAACATTAATGGTCCATTGGGACTTATACTATTGACTTCAAAGGGAACCAGATTAGGATTTATACAGATTTGGCCAGTAGCACTACTTATTATTAAAGATCTTCTTTCATGTTGCATAAAACTTTGCCAGACTTAACCATTTAGGCTGAAATTCCATATGCTTCATAGCTGCCTCAGGCTGAATTCTTCTGGAAAACTCCAAACAAAACAGTTCAGCTCTTTTAAAGAGCTAGGACTGACTACGCAAGAGACTGTGACAGGGAAACCAGGGAATGTCAGTGGGACTGGAAGTGTCTGGAAGAGGAAACTTGGACTAACTGTGAAAGAAGTAATCAAGGACTACAAGGAAAAGCTGAGAGAAAATCAAAAAATACATGTTAGAAAAGGACAAGTCTGAGGAGCTGGGAATAAAATAATATGGAAAAGGCAATATGACAGGTGGAAGAAACCATGAGTGGGAAAAATGTAGAACTGCAGAACTGCTGTTAACTAAACATCTTCTAGTGAGGAACAGGAATTATATATTAAAGAGAGACCAACAATAAAACAAACAAAAAAGACCATTTGTGAATCTAACAGAAAATCTCAAGGAAAGAATAGAGAGTTAAAATTTTGGATTGTAATCCAGGTTAGTCCTGGAAGCACTTACATGTCTGTGAAGAAAAATGTGTCTGTGATTTATTTGCTTCCAGCTTGCCTGTTATCTTCCCTATTCTAAAGTGAGAGGGTGGGGTCAATTCCTTAGGAAGGTAAGAGGTTGCTCCTTAGATCATGGGCAAGGAGAAAACTTCCCTGGAGACTGTAGAGAAGAGCAGAACAAAAATAGACAGGGAACAACAGCAACAAACTCTGAGCACAAACTGCTATGAAGACTGAGGATTGCCTCTAAGACAATGGAAAGAGAAAATACCCAAGGATCAGCAGGAACAGAGTATATTTCAGTTGACAGACAGCAAGCCATGACCTGTCTTTGGGGACACAGTGGACAAAGTAAGAGTGATTTTTTAATTTCTATTCTGTTTCTATTTTTTTTTAAATGTGAATCTTCATATTTAATCCTGAAACAGCTATAGATTCGATGGAATTGCTTTTATTTTTAAATTATTTTTACTTTACAGACATTGGGGAACTCACCATAAGCAAATGCTCTAACCAGCTGGCAGCAAATCTGGGATTCTGCCATGAAGATGGAACAGACATTTCAAGGGCAACTACTGATGTTGCATTCCTTGTCTCCTAAACAGACAGATTCCATAGGAAGAAGACTGATAAGTCTACTCTCTTCCTGACAAACAGCATCATCCTTGCGCTATGCTTCACATGCTGTGGTTGCCATGCTGCTGCTGCATTTCTCATCTCTCCCTCCAGCAGGACCACATTTTCCACTGAGAAGCCAGTGTCTAATTGACGTGCATCCTGAAGACTGAATGAAATTTAAATTAAATTAATGAAAGACAGGACTTTAAACTTGTACCTGTCATTGAGGACTGCATGTTAATGCTATGAGTCAAGTGCTAAAGAACTCTTGTTAAACATGCAATATTAGTGGAAATGTTTGACCTTATGTTCTTTCTGCTTCAGCTTCTCTTCTTGTGTGAGTGGCTTATAACAAAATCTTCGTCAGTCTTTGTGAATTTTCCATGTCTTTGATTCCACGGATGTTTCCCACAATGAAATCCAGGAGGGAATTAATAAGGCTTCTTAAAGTGTGAATAGCGTGTAACACAGAGCAGAAGGCCACATGCGGAACAAAGCAAGACTATCTGAAACAGTGGTCCATTATGTGACAAGAATTTTTTTTTGCACTGCATAAAGGAAGGTTCTACTGAAAAACATCATATGTTAACATGATTGATGTCTTTATATTACAATACATGAAGTCAAAGGAAGTGAATTAATTTTGTCAAAGGGATGATCCTGGCATTTGAGTGATTAATATTTCAGTTAAACTATATGTTTTTAAATTACTTTTCTTGGATTGCATATATTAAAGTAAGAGCTATGCCTCTGTAATCAGCATGAAGAAATAACACAAATAAGAAAATAAAATAGGAAGCTATTTAAATACCCTGGGTGTTAATGACTGAAGAACTAGTTCCATTAGACAAAAGTAAATGTCACTTTTAAAGTTACACTTTTTTTCCACACAAAATATTTGCATATTGACAGAGGGAAAAGGCAACACTGTATTTATTATGCTTTACATATAAATATTCTAAACTATCATCTAATGTAGGTTTATTGCTAAAAATGCATTACGTTTACTACAAAGAAAAAGAGAAACTTTTATCTTTGACATCCTGAATTTCATTACAGACTTTTTTGTTTTCCCCCCAGTTTAGGTGATTCTGCAAATCACAGAAAAGCTGTTGTTAATTCTGTTTGCCACTAACTGGGTCTCTGGATTAGAATGGAGCAGTCTTTTAGAAAGAAGGCAGAGTTAAAAGCCTTTGGTCCCAGCAATAACTATTTCTGTTGATCTTCTCATTCACCTAAATGGGTTCTGTTTAAGAATAGTGGACAGATGAATATTCCAGGATTCACTGATGTCACGAAAAGTCCCAGATCTACCACTGACTGACTGTCTCAATGATCTTTGTCAACTCGACTTTCTACTTCTTAGTTGATTTACCTTGGAAATACTAATACTAACATATTTCATAAGATGTTGTAAGATATTAGGACAGAAAGCTTTGGAAACGTTAGAAGCTTTGTAGCTATGCTTTCCTAAAAGCTGTTACTGAAATTCTCAGATGTAATGAAATCACTACTGTACGTTACATTAAAATTAAGGCATTCAGATTTTTTTTTCCTCGTTCCTCCTCCCTAATGTAGACCTACATATAACTTTTGCAAATATGAAAACATGCTCATAAATCCATCTTCCCACTCCTGTGAATCAAATGGCTTCCCCAGTATGTACCTATGAAAAAGCTCAGATATTTTAGCAGGCACTTAAACATCATGGCTTTTCTGATCAGGTAGCATATGAGAAGAAAAGTTTTCAAAACATATCCCCTATAGTCACTGCTTAATAGAGGAAAGTCACAGTCACATGTGGCAATGACTCTAACAGTAGTTGCTTTGTATCTTGCTTTTGCTTTGAAAATATTTCAAGGTGTGATCTTCTGGTTATAACAAAAGCCATGAGATTCTTTTATACTTAGTAGTGATAGTAGACCCTATGTCATTTGTTGCCACAGCAGGAAACTCCTAACTATGCCCCAGGTGATGTATCATATGGCAGAAAATTCAATGCTATTCCTACATGCCATTCCCAACTCATACGCACAGCATGTCCTTTGCAGTACAAAACGAAGCAGTTCCACAAATATAATAAAAGAGTTGTTGCATAACTTCTGTACCCTTGGCAAGCACCCTGCTATTGTGTTTGGAAAAATGACTGTTGGTAAACACTGGAAAAAATTGTGCAATAGCACGTTTGGCATGAGGAAGCAATAATCTACTGTAAAGCTGATTGATAGACATATTACTCCATGCTTAGTCAATACTCAACGCACAGCTTTCCTGAGGCCCATGATCAGCTGTGGTGCAGGTACTAGACTCCATGCATGAAGAAATACCAGCCTAAGCTCCAGAAGGAAACTTTCCAAAAATATGACTTGTCTTCTCTGAACCAGGGCCACTGCCAGCCACATCACACAGAAGCCTCACTCACAGTTTTCCAGCCTCTTGTGAGCTAAGTTAACCCATTTTTGAAGATACTAATCCATATTCAACATACTTATTCTCCCTTCCTCTTCCACACCATAGTGCCAGCTGGAGGGTATGGAGGGAATTTCTATATTGATGCACCTTCCCTCATTTCTTATTCTTCCCATTTCTTTTTTTGCCACTCAAAATCACTCTTAACCATAGTCTAACAGAATCCTGCTTTGCTGGATGTCTGGATTATAACTGAACCAAATTTTGTACCATAAACCTTTGCAAAGTACTTTGTTATTAAACAATTTCCCTCTATGAGTTAAGATGAATATATCTATGTTATGCAGACTTAAAGAGTGAGCATTTTTCAGTATCCTACCATCTTGACTTCTCTCCTTTGTGAAATGTTTTTCTTAGAAATCTACATTGCCATAACTGGTTTTGAATAGTTAATCTGGGATCAGTTTTCTCTCTCGCACTTCCTCCCTTTGATGCATTTGTAAAATACTTTATGCTCCTTAATTCTTTTGCCTGACAGCAATAGTCTGCTACGAATGACTTCACTGTTAATGTTCCTGCAAAATTTTACACTTCTAAGTCACATGCAAATTTTCTGACATTTATTAAAATAACCAATAGTTTATGCAAATAGGAGGAACTCATTATTAAAAGGAGGGATAAAAATAGAAAAAAAAAAGAAAAAAATCAACAGAATTTTCAATATGTAGCAAAGGGTCTACAGCATAGGTCTACAAATGACATAATTTCATATATTCCTTGTTCTGGACTACTCTTATCCTGCATTTGGGTAGCATTGTGATGCACTCTGTGCAAATGTACTATTATTTCACACAGAATTACACAGAATATGCTGTTTTACATACCATTCATCATGACTGTACCTGCCGTATCAGCCTTGAAATTTCTTTAATGTGTAGCCTAATATTTACTGAAGACTCCACCATGCCTATTTGAGAACTAAGTATTCCAAGTTCCCTGTCAGCTATGTGAAATCAGGTCACTATCTCCACCTGGATAACCCTTGAGAAATTCTTCCTTTTTTTCAATGTGTCATGGCTCTCTCAGGCCTCATGGTACAGTTTCCAAGTACATCTAGGCTTTGAGAGATTATCAAAGCAAAAATCCCAGCCCTGCTTTTGGTCTTTACTTTTCTGTTCCCAAGAATACTGTATGATTTGCCAAGCTAGGTGAGGAATATTGTGTTTGATTTACTAGTGAGAAGAGTCATGCAACTCCACGTGAAATACCAACTCCTTTAAGACATAAATTTATCTTAAATTGAAGATGTTCTTATCCTTTCACTTGTATTTTTCTGCTCAGCATGGGTATGTATATTTGGAGATCCACACAGTTTCACAGGGAAGCAGGCTGTTTTCAAATACCTTTATTTAATAAAAGGCTATTTGAAAAATTCCTTTCCAGAGGCTGCTATTAAAAAAAAAAAAAGCAAGTACATCTTCTCCAATAGTCTATCAACATAGTAAATTATTCAATTTGCAGTAAAACAGATGGAATGCAGCAATTAGATGATGTCTCACATAGGACCACAAGAATGTTATTAGCTGATGTCTTTACTAAAACTAAAGCTGAGGAATGCACAGGAGTATTTCTACTTAGAGTAATCTCACACCTTAAATGAGATGATCCATCCCACTTTTGTCAATCAGGGTAAATGCAATTATACTGAAAATTTCCCATGATGAACTGCCATTGTATGGAATACTTCATGTGTAGGACCTTTAACAATGTGTGATGAATTGTGATTCAGTGCACAGGCATAAATACAAGTTGCACATCAGGAAGTATTTACAAAAAAACCAGTGTCCCAGTGAAGTTTGACTGAGCTCAAGGAAGTGACACTTTGATGGAAAAGCTTTTGGAGCATTTTGCTCCAGTTCACCTTTTTTAACAAAAGGCTTTTCCCTTTCAATACAGATATTACAATTACCAATAGAGAAGATCAAGAAAGTGAGATCACATATCATAATAAACTAATTTCAGTTAAATGATGACTGGAAAAATAACTTTCACAAAATACTTTGCAGGCCATGAGCGAGGAATACCACGTAAAACAGAATATTTTTGTTAAAAATATTGAAGGAGAGATCTATCCTTCTCAATCTGTTTATTTCATTGGCTAACTTGCTATACTCATAGTCCCATTGGGTATCTTGAAACATGATTTGGGGGGCATACAAATGTCAAGATTTTTGTGAAGGGAGGTTATGATATAACCCAGATTTCTCATCTTTATTTTTCAAGTTTTCAACCATATCCAGACATTAGGTCAAGTATCTTATCTCATCTATTACATGTTCTGATCTGCCACTTCCACTTGTGCTATCAGGGATCTGTTTTCACATGCTATTCTTCTAAAATATACCTTCAATGCCTTCACAGCCTTGATCAGCTTGTGATGTAGACATAGCTGGGAGAAAAGGGAGAAGAGATGGAAGAATATTTTTCCTACAGTTTTCTGGGATGGGGTTATCTAAAGGGTTCATTGTACATAAACTTCTGGAAACATTCTGAAAAAGATGAAAAGCTGTTTTTCCCAGGCTGGCACAAGGTTTCTTTTTAATGTGTGATCTCAAGAGAGCAGATCAATAGTCTGTAATTCAAAAGGATATAAGTCAATACCAACCCCTATGACACTGTGTTCTCATGTTTTTGACATTTGTTCCAAGTACATGTAATGTACCTCTTATCCCTCAATCTTACAAACAACTTCTGAGAATTTGCTAAACTACGTAACTGACAGTGCAAGCGTAATATAATTACAGCACTTTTGTTTGGCTTGATGATTTACAGTAAATATATAAAGAAAAATCTTTGCAGCTATAGTTTTATAGAAATAGGTAAAAGCAACATGAATGTGATTACATGACAAAAAAATTAAATAGTTTAAACGTGCTAAGGTTTTAACCCTATAAAATAAGATTAAGACTCATCTTTAGAATTTTACTTCATATACTCACATGCAACAAAACTTTCTGAAGCCCAGAGTGAAATAGTGAACGGAAAATTAAGAGTTAAAGTTCAAGGAGTCTGGAAATTTATAATTCTACAATTTTTAGGATGAGGCATGTAGCTAAAAGCTAAAGCAGAAGACAGAGTTAACACCTTTGGGCTATGTTATTTCCTTCTTCGTCTTTTGCACTGTTGAGGAAGTGTGTCAGAAATTACTTCCCTTATTTTATTTTATATAATCTATTATTTTCCCTTTACATTCTTCCATTCTCCCTGTCTTCTTTCCACCTGTTGTCAGGTGCTGTGCACAGAGTGCTCCCACTCTTTGGGCCCTGTAGTAGTGTTACAGTTTCAGTAGACGGAAGTAGGAAAGATTTAATGTGTGTGAGGGCTTTGTTAGTCTAGTTCCTTAGGACCTTTCTAGTTCTCTTCCTGCAGTAAAGTACTCTATGATGTGAGACAGGATGGCTGAAGCTAGATAGGATGGAACGTCTTAGCATTAATAGCATGACAGATCCACACCTAACTCTATTCCCTGGCTCTGATAGAAACTTCACAATGTTGAGTAACTCAGCCATTCCGAGTCCAGTTTCTCACATGCATAAAGACACTGTTTCTTTGTCAGCTCCAACAGTCATTGCACAGGCATGTAAATCTCTGCATGGGCTGACATGAGAGATATGCACTTGTGGAAGCGACTACAAGCAAGTCTGGAGACATAAATATTCCAGAACAAGCAGAATTGCCCATTCTGGGAACAGTGGTTCTTTATTACAAGGAAAATATTTTATGTTAGTATCTCAGCTGTCCTCTTTGTCATCATTATTTTCTGATAAGGTTTTGTTTCTGAGCAGCTTTAACTTTTAAAGATAGATTTTAAGACATAAGGATCATCTGGTTTGATCTTTGCCTAACACAGGCCATGAAATTTCACCAATAATTCTTGTAGTGGGACATATCATCTTCCCCTAAAATGTAAGTGAAGACTGTCAGACCCAGTAACGTGTGGTTTACTAGAGCATAAAAACATCCTGTTTCAATTTAAGGAATTCTGGAGATAATGAATTTCCTTTTTCCTTGGCAGTAGATGATTACTATCACTGCAGAACATTTGTTTCCAATTTTCATTTTGTCATATCATATGGGTTGGTATGGCCTTAGAGTTTGTCACACCCACAACAAAGGGCAATACATTCTACTTTATATCTGTGCACATCTCCTTGCTCTGCTGGCCTTTTATAAGTATGTTTTAAGGGTTTACTTTATGGTTGGCCGCAATTCAACCCTTACTTTTATGCTACTTCATGCTAAACCACTCTTAAATTAATTCCTCTCTCAGGCTTCTCAAAAGCTGTCCCAGGCCACAGAAAAGAAAAGGCAGGAATTATCTATTGTGTCATGGGATGTAAAAGAATGTGGATTGTACGATGATGGTGTTTTTTACTTATGCATTTTGTGTTAGGAGAACTATTGTAGCATAACTCAGTTGTGAGACCCAGAATTATCTGCATGTGAGCCAGGCATCTGCCAAGCATAAACGTACCAGTTTCTGAAAAAATCACATTGGGATCTCAACTACCAGATGCAATTGGTCATATCTAAGGCTCTCTGCCTGCATCAGGTCAGACACACGGGATCATGGAGTAGGAGACTCAGTACAGTGAATGCCAGAAATAACTAGTACTGTAACAGAGAAACAAATCTACTTCCAGTTTATTTCCGCACTCTTTTGCCTTTAAAAAAAATAAAACAAACCAAAACCAACCAACCAACCAAAAAAACCCTCCAACCTCTCCTGTAATAAAACCATACAGACAGAATTTCTGTATGTTCTTCATGTGTTGGTGATTTTCCAGTCTCAGTGTCAAANTCAGTTTATTTCTGCACTCTTTTGCCTTTAAAAAAATCAAACAAACCAAAACCAACCAAACAAAAAAACCCTCCAACCTCTCCTGTAATAAAACCATACAGACAGAATTTCTGTATGTTCTTCATGTGTTGGTGATTTTCCAGTCTCAGTGTCAAACCATACTGCAACTAGCAAAATAGTGTATTTGCCTTATAAATACATCTTAAAAAGTATTGATAAGAATTCTATCTCAATAGTGTAGTAGCTGCATTAACAAACCAAAGCATCTATATCTGTGTGCAGTGATTATGAGTCCAAATGCTATTTGAAAAGTGTCATAGTCTAAAAAGAAGGAAATGCAAATGTTAAATAATGAAGGATAGATACAAACAAACTGTAAGATTATTACTTAGCAACATAAAAGATTACTTAATCCAGCAGCATATAAAAAAACAACACACTTTGTTTAAAAATGAAAGTCATGTAGAGAATGCTACAAGAGAGTGGAAAATTAACAACAAACTGTTGTGCTTTTATGCAGAAATATAAGGATATTAATCTCCTTTCAGAAAACAGATAATTCTTGGCTTCTTTTATTCTACTGAATTTACTTATACCATAAATTTGAACTTCTACATCAATCATTGACTATAAGAAGGAAAGTGACATATTTCTGAGGAAAATCTTCCAGGTTTTGAATACAATTTAAGGGACAGTCTCATGATGGAATAGAAAAATATTTTCAGATGCCACATGTTAAGATGCTGTTCTGATGGATGCTTTTCTTACATACTAATCTGATGTTCCATTGTGGTTTACTAAATTCAGGCGTCAATAATTTTTTGAGGCATATCTGTGATTTAAAAAATACAATTCTACCATCCCAGGAATTAAGAAGCATTATCAAGACCTCCTACTATGAATTTAGCTTAAAGATCATAAAAGAAATCTTGCTTTTGAACCAGCTTCTTGTGTTGGATCAAAAATTTTATGTGGGTCATTTTTCAGGCAGTCTTCTGCAAAGCTAGAATAGGAAGTTTATTCCCTTCTCCAACTGAAAGCAGATTCACATGTAGTCACAAAATCCAAGAAACAGACTTACTGGGAAATTACATTTCATAATGCATTCTCTTGCCATCTTCACCAAGATGTAGTTGTAAACACTCCTCTTACAGCAGATGCTGTGAAATAGCTCTGCTTCCACTCCACGGTCATATATAGACAATTTCTCTTTCTTGAATCTTGTGGAATTTTATAGTAATGAAACAGTTAAGCAAGCACAGGACCTGGCCTTTTTCTAAATGCCTACATTGCACAGCTCAAATATTGACTTAACTACAAACGCTCTCAGCCTGTAATTTTAGACATCAAAACCAAATATACAAAATATATCTTGAAAAAGAACACTGAGAGCAGCAACAATATGCAAGCAACTAGTCTGTACAGAAAAAGAATACTACAATTTTTTTCTTTCAAAGCATTTGAGTTAAAACTTGTTTATATCATTCATCTCTCGCAAAAAAAAAATGAGAAAGGAAAAAGCACTAAAGAACTGCTTGTTAATGCAAAGTCCTCTCAAAGAAAGGGAGGGTTCAAATTCACAGGACAAAATTGTTTTCACACTAAAATAATCATTTAAATGACAAAAATAAGATACTTTGATAATGGGAAATATTAAGGGGAAGACTATTCCTCTTAAAGTCGTCATCAGTAACAACTTTATGACAACTATTTCAAACTTTCAGCTTTAAGCATACCAGAACAGTTTAGTGAACATTAGCTAATCTGTGTATTGCTAATCTATTATTCTAGAAATGTGTGACTGCGCAATACAGTCCTGGGTTTATGAGTGACTTGGATCTGTTTGACATGAAAATACCAGAAAAGAAATATCAGTTCAAACTTTTTTTCATATAACTATTCTACTGTCAGACTTCAGTGCAACTATAAATAATGTAGGAAGTACTTTAATCAAAGCATTCTTACTTTACATAAAAGCATCTTCTGATCTACTTAAAATTTTTCATACATAAAGAAGTGTAAAATAACAGCAATTTACTATATGCAAACTATTAAGTGGCTAATCCACTTGGTGAACTGAGATCTAAGAAGTAATCTCCTTCCTCAAGAATGTATGTACATATATTTTTTTAATAATTTAAGCAAAATAAAATATGAAGCAGCAACTACTTAATCATAAGTTTACATGCAGAAATAAGAACTTGAGATACAGTTTATCTGAAGCAAACCAGCAATCGTCATAAACTAAAAGAGCATGATATTTGATGCTGGGAGAAATCTGATCCAATCATTGAAAAACCCAAAAAAGTACAAAAATAAACATAATACAAGCTACATGGACCTGTAAATACTTAAGTCTGCTAATTATTTAAAGTATAGAGATGATCATATTAGAAGTGGGCAAAATGGTCAAATAAGCTTTACATTCACACAGTCTGTAGAAAGGTGAAAAATACTTAGGACTACCACTAACACGGTATGTTTTTCTGTCACTATAACCTAATATAAAAGGAAAACATACTTTATGTCTCATGTATCATGAGATATATGTCATGTATCACTCTAAACCAAAAGGCCCTTTTTTAATGCCTTGCTAAATCTCCAAATACACATAGAAAGGAATTAAAAACTTTATCTCCCTGCAAATAATTCCTCTTTTCCCCTTGTAATCTGTAACAAAGTTGCTGATATGTAGCATTTTCAGGTAAGATGCACTGGTATAAGTTGCTCAGATACTTTTGCATCTTGTGTACTCCTTTAATACTTTGTGTTGCAGAACAACACAAATATATTACACAAATATATATATAGTTGGACTCTATGATCTGGTAGGGTCTTTTCCAACCTGGTGATTCTATGATTCTATGATATCATAGCAAGTAACCACATGACTTTCTTGATAGTTAATATGATATGATCTATCCAGCCTCAATAATTTCTAGGATTAAACCAAACTTCTAGAGGACTGAGAAATGTTTGTACCATCTGTCCTTTTTCCTTTATCTTAACTGCATCCTAGCAGGATTCCTATATTGTTCTTAACAAGTAATTCCTCTCTCCTCAGAAAGAATAATTATTTCTTGAAAAACTGATGTCAATGAATGAATTGAACATCGCAAGATAAGTTTTCAAATATTGGGGTGAACTAAAATCTCAACCAACAGGATAGTCAAGCAAAATATACATGTAGCCATTGCATAAGCAAAAACCTGCATTTACATTCACAAAGACTAATTTTCCCACTCTTATGTGGGATTCAGCTGACAAAGCTAGCACAGTGCTTACTGTAAACATTTTTGGAAATTGAATTTGTTTTTTGAATGAATTATTGATATGAAACTCCGCAAATCCCAGATTAATAAGATAGAAAAACAACATGAATTATAGTCAGTTTGGAAGTTTTGGATTTTTTATTCTACACCTGAAAAATGAATGTATCGTAAAATGTAAGCACTTAATTCATAATTCAGGATGAGTGAAATACTGCCCAAAACATAGCTATAGTTTTTTATTCAGGAATATTCCTGAACTAAACCTGAAGGCTTGTAAAATATTATGANAATTATAGTCAGTTTGGAAGTTTTGGATTTTTTATTCTACACCTGAAAAATGAATGTATCGTAAAATGTAAGCACTTAATTCATAATTCAGGATGAGTGAAATACTGCCCAAAACATAGCTATAGTTTTTTATTCAGGAATATTCCTGAACTAAACCTGAAGGCTTGTAAAATATTATGANAATGCAAAGTCCTCTCAAAGAAAGGGAGGGTTCAAATTCACAGGACAAAATTGTTTTCACACTAAAATAATCATTTAAATGACAAAAATAAGATACTTTGATAATGGGAAATATTAAGGGGAAGACTATTCCTCTTAAAGTCGTCATCAGTAACAACTTTATGACAACTATTTCAAACTTTCAGCTTTAAGCATACCAGAACAGTTTAGTGAACATTAGCTAATCTGTGTATTGCTAATCTATTATTCTAGAAATGTGTGACTGCGCAATACAGTCCTGGGTTTATGAGTGACTTGGATCTGTTTGACATGAAAATACCAGAAAAGAAATATCAGTTCAAACTTTTTTTCATATAACTATTCTACTGTCAGACTTCAGTGCAACTATAAATAATGTAGGAAGTACTTCAATCAAAGCATTCTTACTTTACATAAAAGCATCTTCTGATCTACTTAAAATTTTTCATACATAAAGAAGTGTAAAATAACAGCAATTTACTATATGCAAACTATTAAGTGGCTAATCCACTTGGTGAACTGAGATCTAAGAAGTAATCTCCTTCCTCAAGAATGTATGTACATATATTTTTTTAATAATTTAAGCAAAATAAAATATGAAGCAGCAACTACTTAATCATAAGTTTACATGCAGAAATAAGAACTTGAGATACAGTTTATCTGAAGCAAACCAGCAATCGTCATAAACTAAAAGAGCGTGATATTTGATGCTGGGAGAAATCTGATCCAATCATTGAAAAACCCAAAAAAGTACAAAAATAAACATAATACAAGCTACATGGACCTGTAAATACTTAAGTCTGCTAATTATTTAAAGTATAGAGATGATCATATTAGAAGTGGGCAAAATGGTCAAATAAGCTTTACATTCACACAGTCTGTAGAAAGGTGAAAAATACTTAGGACTACCACTAACACGGTATGTTTTTCTGTCACTATAACCTAATATAAAAGGAAAACATACTTTATGTCTCATGTATCATGAGATATATGTCATGTATCACTCTAAACCAAAAGGCCCTTTTTTAATGCCTTGCTAAATCTCCAAATACACACAGAAAGGAATTAAAAACTTTATCTCCCTGCAAATAATTCCTCTTTTCCCCTTGTAATCTGTAACAAAGTTCTGATATGTAGCATTTTCAGGTAAGATGCACTGGTATAAGTTGCTCAGATACTTTTGCATCTTGTGTACTCCTTTAATACTTTGTGTTGCAGAACAACACAAATATATTACACAAATATATATATAGTTGGACTCTATGATCTGGTAGGGTCTTTTCCAACCTGGTGATTCTATGATTCTATGATATCATAGCAAGTAACCACATGACTTTCTTGATAGTTAATATGATATGATCTATCCAGCCTCAATAATTTCTAGGATTAAACCAAACTTCTAGAGGACTGAGAAATGTTTGTACCATCTGTCCTTTTTCCTTTATCTTAACTGCATCCTAGCAGGATTCCTATATTGTTCTTAACAAGTAATTCCTCTCTCCTCAGAAAGAATAATTATTTCTTGAAAAACTGATGTCAATGAATGAATTGAACATCGCAAGATAAGTTTTCAAATATTGGGGTGAACTAAAATCTCAACCAACAGGATAGTCAAGCAAAATATACATGTAGCCATTGCATAAGCAAAAACCTGCATTTACATTCACAAAGACTAATTTTCCCACTCTTATGTGGGATTCAGCTGACAAAGCTAGCACAGTGCTTACTGTAAACATTTTTGGAAATTGAATTTGTTTTTTGAATGAATTATTGATATGAAACTCCGCAAATCCCAGATTAATAAGATAGAAAAACAACATGAATTATAGTCAGTTTGGAAGTTTTGGATTTTTTATTCTACACCTGAAAAATGAATGTATCGTAAAATGTAAGCACTTAATTCATAATTCAGGATGAGTGAAATACTGCCCAAAACATAGCTATAGTTTTTTATTCAGGAATATTCCTGAACTAAACCTGAAGGCTTGTAAAATATTATGAATAGTTGCTGTTGAAATTAGTGACTGGATTCCAGTTGGACTAGAACTGTTGGGAGATGCAAGTCAACCACAAATCTGATTCCAGAAAATGAGTGTGTAATCATCCATCTGAAAAGCAACATTTAATGTAAGGCATATTAACTAAATATTAGAATCTGTTAAGTATTAGAAAGAAAATCTTAATGTCTGTATTTTATATCACAGTGATCTTTCTGGAAAAGTAATTTCAGTCATGAATAGTTTTGTTTGAGAAAGGATTGTTAGATTTTGGCATAGTATTACATTTTCTATGTTGTTTGTTCAATTAAGAAACAAACTTTGCGATGACATTAATACATTTTTCAAAATGCTATATCACAAAGGCAATATAATATTGCCCCACCCCTCTACTAATTTAAACACATTTCAGGAAAAAAAAAATCGTTTTACTATATGGAAAAATGTATTATATTTTGGACACTGAAAATGTAGTCACATTTGTTTTGAAGTGTTTCTGTTGTCAGATGGAGCCTTGAGAAAGATAGCAAACAGCAATTTATTTCCAGAAATTATAAAATGCCAAATAACCTAGTTGTCCTTTAAATGCTGTAGTAAAATATCCAGAAGGATAAACATCACAGCTCTAGGAAAGAATATTGTGTTCTCAATCATGATGACCATTCTGCTGTTGGAAGAAAACAATCATTTGTATTCAAGCTAACTAAACTGGAGACACGAGATGGTCTAATGTAAGTTTAGAAAAAGCCCTTTGGATTAGAGATTTCTGTTCCACTTGCATTGTTAATAAAAATGTTTATCATTACAAAGATATAGTACTACAAACACAGTGTTTCATGAGATGAAAAAGGAAAATAGTAAGCTGTTGCTTTTTCTTTATCAGAATGAACAGTCATAACGATACTAAAAAGTTAGCAAGGGATGCTCACATATTATTAAAGCAAATACAATATGCATCACACACA
The DNA here is from genome assembly GCA_013389865.1 of Piaya cayana. Taxonomy (NCBI): domain Eukaryota; kingdom Metazoa; phylum Chordata; class Aves; order Cuculiformes; family Coccyzidae; genus Piaya; species Piaya cayana. The sequence goes on from WAAB01000866.1 coordinate 154,216, forward strand.
AGATCATTCAGATTACTGTTTGCTTAAAGTTAGATAATCAGTACTTTTCTGAGTTATGTGCATGGATATAAATCTTCATGCAAAGCAGTGAACATAACTAGGAAAATGGAAATAGAAAGGAAGAAAAATTGTAATAATGACTCCTTATATCTATTCATGCCTTCACACAGTTGGAAATATGCAGAAACTAACAAATTATTCTTGGCATGTAAAAAAGTGTAAAGCCTATTACTCTTGGAAGCCAAAAGGTGCAAGTTGAAGCTCTCATCTCTGTGAATTTCTGTCAGTATCACATAATACAGTACCCTGTGTTAGCAATATGTATGCTTGTACAAGTGCAAGACAGCCAGTAGAACAATACCTGAATGCACAATCTGAAGACAAATAAATAATCTTTAATTCTGAAGTGATAAAAGTATTTTGGGATTGCTCAGTTTTGGAGGAAACAAAAAGAAGTAATAATTCTGTAATTACATAGTAATTTTAAAGAACATAAATAGATGGGAAATCCTGTAAATTTCTGTGTAACCAAATGATAATTATGTTTTATATTTGAAAGAGTCATCAAGGAACTGAAGTAGGTAGTTAAATTGACTTATCTGCTTTCATCAAATTTGTAAAAACACACAATAAAGTCAGGCAGAGACATGAGACTGGGGTATATACAGTGTTCCCTAGAAATTATGGAATATAAATGTGGAACTCTTTATGTACGTAGGATCCGAAAAACTTTGTATTGCACAAGTCCATTCATTTAAGTACTGCTTCTCTGGATAAAAGTCACTGAAGATCTCTGCCTACAGGGACTAAACTATCTCATCACAAAATAACCATTGTATAAGCTGAGTCTGGCACCTACTCACCATGATATTCCTCTCACTCCAAATTAAAAACTACCTTTCTATCAAAACCCCTTTGCACAGATGAGTATAATGGATTAGATTTCTTTTCATTTCACACTTCCACTCGCCAGGAAGTTTTTCTCTTCTCCTCTCTTCACTTATGCATGACTTTTTTGATCTTCTTTTTCAGTAATTATAACATATTCCATGAAAAAAAAAATAAAATAAAAAAATGAAGATGGAATGGGAATAGGCTTAAGAGAATATCAGAAAACAAGCCAAGGTGTTTGATTGTGCATTTCACTATGGGAATTTTAAAAATAAAACAACAAAAACATAGATAGTTGAGGCAAAGAAAGAATGGTTAGATAAAGACTTATAAAGGATGTTTACTATCCTAAAACCATACTGAACAAGTATATGAAAAGTGTAGATGCAGCTAAACAGCAAAGAGTGCACAGTCTTTGATCATCTTCTGTGCTCATCTAAACTCTGAAAGAAACAAGAAGATAAGCTTCAAATATAAACTTCAAAACACTTGATTTTTTAATATTATTTTATTTTTTAAGAAATACTCTCTCCTAACCTATTTCTCCTATTTTCATCTTAAACCACAGTAATACTCTTAAGATCTACAAGTTGCAGGGGATGTACAATCAAGCACATAGTTTCGTTAAAGATCGGTTCTGAGAAGCAGTACAAGTTCCTGTGAGTGAAATAAATCTGATAGAGTATGAGTAGAAATTAATTTCCTCCACCAGTCTAGTACTAGCCTGCACAGCTGTTCATATTTTTCTGTGTGAATTCTTTATACTCTAAGTATTTATATAAAAAAATGACTCATTACAAGTAAATGTTAGCTAAATTCACAAGAACTCATAGATTACATTAGCCTACTTTCAACATTCAGAGCTCTGCGTTTACTACTTGTCAGAGTGATATCAGGGTCAAAAAGATGCTAAGCTGCATTAATAAGTTATTACAAAGATAATATATTTGATACATACTTGTGTTTCCATCAGGAGCTGAATGGTCTAAATATAACATTATTTCTGAAGCACTCAAATACATTTTATGACAAAACCCCAAAATATATTAAGACAATCAGCACACTTTCCTAGAACAGAAACTATTCATAATGCCTAGGATTAAAAAAAAAAAACTTAAAAAAACCCAACAAACAAACAAACAAAGAAACACAAAAAATGCCTTTTTAGAAAAGGCGCTTTTTTTCCCCTCCATCTCATATGTGCTAATCAGCAGTCCTAGCACATTGGTCATTTTAGAGAACAGATATTTGACAGACATTTAAGAGAAGAAAAAGACAGAAAGGGAAAGCAGTGTATCTGAAAGTATTTTACATGTACATCTTCTATTACTCTGTAGGTTTTTAATGCCAGAATCTGTTTAAATTTTTCTGGAATTAAACTTTGTTTAGGAAGATTGTAACTATTTCTCCATTCAATTCATTTAATCGAAAGTGTTAAACAGATTGACCTGCAAAATACAAACATGGCAATCCAGAAACTACTCATGTACTCTCTATTAGCATAGTCTTAATCTCAGTTAGAAATTTTGTTTGGTGTCTGAGAACACCTCAGTTGGACACCTTCACCTTGGATTCACAGCAATGTTCTGGAGAAGGATTGAGACCAACTACTGCACCTTAAGTGAAACCATTTGACTTAACCACATAGTTGTAAAATTCTCATGTTTTGCATTCCTTCCTTTTTTGAGGAGGGGTGGGCAATACTTAATTAGCAATATTGAGTGGATCAGCTTTAGCTGTATCCCAAAGTCCTCACTGAGGAAACAGGATTTACAGGTCCATACCCCTGCTCCAAAACAGAATGCAACAAGATTTGACAACCTGCTATGTGAAAATGGTGACTGGCTTTTGAGAAACAGTGTCTAAGTAGAGCTCAAAAATGCCTGGTTCCTGCCTGTCCTTTTTGTTATGCTTTATTTGGTAGTCATCATCTGAGGAGGCCTAATACACTGGATCTGACTGGTGACATAGGCAGAAGAAAAGCCTTGCTGAAAATGCCTTCAGGGTTAGGTGTGAGCTTGGGTTCTGAGCATCTTGCACAAGCAGGATGTAGGAAGTTCTGACATGCCTACTGGCAGAAACTATGTGGACTTAAGCATCACTGGGGCAGCTACGGGGTAACAGCAGATGAGTAGGGTTTTTAAGGATCTTAGAAGCAGTTAAACATTGCTGAAAGAGAATGGAAATTAAAACCTCATATTTATATAGTAATTTTAAATATGAGATTTAGAGGATTTTGAAAATAATATCCTGATAACCCAAACCTGATTTTACATACACAGCATAAATGCAATTGCATTTCTTTTGTCCTAAAATATCATAAAACCTATTTTTTAACAGATTACATGCTTGATTATGTATTCCTTTACAGCAGCTTCATGACAGGGAAATTGAATAAACAGAGCAGAAAATCAAACTCTTTGTCTAGTTTGGCCTAATCTTGAATTCACATTCTCAAAAACTTAAGAGAGCTACAGAGGTGGATCCAAAGATGAGGGGATAACAAATCTCCAGACTCCTGTTCCAACTCAGTTAGAATGCTCGTGTTTCACCGAGTACCAATGTTACAAGGTCTAAACAGTCAATTCTGATTTAGCAAAGCCAATATCTTGCAACCTTGTACCTGTCAGCAGCTGCATGAGACTGCTCATGTATTGAAGCACAAGTATACTATTAAGCACATAAATAGACACTGCTTACTCTGCTAGAACGGTGCCACAGTTTTAACATCTTGAAGGGCTGAACTCTTAAGACAACAGGGTTTACTAATTCTTATAAATATCCTCCAAAATATGCATTTCCATTAATGCATGACTGTTTTCAACTATGTTGATAACAGTACCATGTCCCCTGAAGTTATTTCAGAGTCCTGACTGTGCGTAGAACTGATTCCAGTGTCAGAGTCTGTATCATTTATGTCCAGGTTAGTCACTCTATGAACAAAGTCAGGAACTGCAATGCCGTCACTGGAGATACCACTGCACTTGGATGGCTCTTCATTTGACGGAAGCCTAGGTTCAATGTTGTCTTTAACATGTAGTAAATTAAATTCTTCTGTAAGAAGTTCATATTCTTTTTCCTTCTTTTGAAGCAGTGAGTCCCTGAATGTAAGCTCTTTCTGAATGCAGCTCAGGTATGAATTGATTCTCAGACCATCTTTCATACTTTTTTCCAGCTCATGTTTTACGCTTTCCAGATTTGAGTTTTCCAGTTCAGTATTAGCAGCTCCTTCTGTGCGAAAATCATCTACACTTTTTTCTGTGCATATACCACGTACCTCTCTTTCGATTTCAGCACACAGCTGCTCTATTAATTGTCTGTGATGTTTCAGTCTCTCTTCAACCTGTAAAATTCCCTCACTTCCACTCAAATATTCATGAACCTCCTTTTGATCATCTGGCCCACTCCCTTGCTGCTCAGTTTCACTTGGATTGATCATTAAATAGGAGTCCTGCACATAATTTTCTCCATCATTGGCTACACGATCTAGATGGAATTTTGCTTCACATTTTTCAATTTCCATATCTAGTTCCTTCATTCTAAGGACTTGTTGATGAATAGTGTGATCTTGAGAAATGATCAGATGAATCAATGTTTCCATATTATCTCTCTCTTGCTGAACACTGTCCTGTTTAAGCTTGGCCAGTTTCCGGAAAGTCTTCCTGACAATTTTCTTTTGCTTGTCTATTGGCAACATCTTCATGTAATTTGCTGGACTGAGGTCCCACTGTTTTTCTACATTTTGTACTACTTTAGCTTCAGCTGTCTTCCACAAAGGAAAGGAGAGGAAAGCATCTGACTTTACCAACACAAAGTGCAAATTAGACTGCTCTTCCCCCCAGGCCTTCCAAAGTCTCAAAATCTTTGTCAATGGAGGAAGGACTCGTTCTGAACCTCTCCATTTTTCTACAATGCAGTAATCACTAGGTTTCCCAAAAAGGACCTTTTTCTCTCCACATGTTGCCTGATGTTCCTCAAGCAGTGCTTGAACCACTTCTGCACAGGTTGTGTGCTTCGTCAGGCCACACACAATCTTCTCTTCCTGGCAAACCCAAACCACAATCTCTCTTTCATTTGAAGCCATATCCTTATTGGGAGATCTGGAAGATGACAACAGACCAAATATAAATTACATAACAATTACACAGGCTATATAAATAACAAATATAACTCTGATATGACTGTCACACTGAAAAATTCCCATATTATTGTACAGGACAATATACTTGTGTCAATTACATGAAGAAGTAACAGACATGAAGCTTATTTCAGCTACTGCTCTACTATTACTACTAGTGCCACTGAACGTGAACCTCACACAAAATGTCCTTTAACAAATTTAGGTTTTGTAGACATATTAAGTATATATTGACAATAAGTGATAAGTTTGGCAATCCACCTTACATTTCCAGGCTCCCCTTGGACAATATAACTTTCAGATCTGCATACCTGTTCTCATCACACAAACATTGCACAAACATTTGTAAGCTCTTAATATCATTGAGGCTTCTGAAGGGAAGAATCATGACCCAAATAAGCACTGAAAATGAGAAAATATGGCTAAACATCATCTAAGTTAAAAGAACTTGATGAAAGGATAAATTTCTAGCTCTTTTGACACACCTGCACCCATGCAAGCATACACTGTTGTTTTCCACTCTAATATTTCACTAACAAGGTTCAAGAAATTTTCTGCTTTTTTTGAAGCACCAAGTAGCCTGAATTCCATTAAGGTGTAAGAAAATACCAACTGCAACAGAAAACATACATGCATCTGTATTTATAACCCTTGTAGTGATACAGAAATGCCTGGAAATGTGAAAACTTTAGATTTTTTAAAAATTTACTTATGAATTCCAATGAGTGTGGAATTAACCTGACATTAGCAGCTGGTACCTCCTTATCTGATGAAGACATCTAACTTCAGGTGTCTAAGATCCCATTATGGCTACTACAACTGTCTAATCAATACAAGCACTGGAGCCTAGAGATCGATTCAGCTGATTAAATACAGGAGTTCACTTTACGATTAACTCTTAAGATTTTTCCCCTCTAAGTAGCCTAGGACTGCCTATTTAGTAGAGTGGCCTCATGGAACCTATCCAGGATATTCCTGTTCTCTAGCCTCCCCAGGCATAATTTGCTGCTTGCCCAGACCTGGTGATTTGACCTCTTGCCTAAAAAGATAAAACAATACATTCCCTGAGGAAAAATGCATTTCTTGGGATTTTCTGGAATCACTTCCAGTTTATTTGAATGAATAAGATTTAACCCAGTGTGAGAGGGAAAGCTTGAAAATAAAAATGACAATTTGGACAATATTCTAAGGACTCGAAGCCACATTTGCGACACCTGGGATCACTTATTTGCAGTACTTTCCTAATCTTTTGAGGTGTTGTAGGCACAGTGTTTTATTTGACTTAATTAGGCTTATACCCTATGATTATTAAAGCAATCCAACTTGTTTCTTTTTTTTTAATTACTGCACAAAACGAGACACAAACTGCAATCCAATGAATTACATTATGATTGACTCAGCTCTAGGTGCCACCCTGACTAGGAGGCAATAATCCTCAAAAAATGGGAGACTGCAAATGAATACTAATAGAAGAATGAGTTTTGTTAGTGTCAACGCACAGGAGAGCTCTGTCCAACTACATTGCTCCAGGTCTTGGAATGTTCCTCTGTAAAATCTGTGTTTTGGTAGATTACTCTGAGTAATGACATAATTTTCTCACTTCAATAACTCCCTCTTACACACCAGCATTTTGCAGTCATTATTTTTTAAAACTGGTGTTAATCCTGTTTTCATACTTTTTCTCAAAACAGGAAAGCATACAACACAGACACTGAAAATGGCAAAATGGCACAGAGTAACAGAATCATTCAGGTTTCATTATTGCACAGGATGCTGTAGAAATATTTTTATCAGTAGCCAGATTGATAGTTAAATGAAACTTACATAAACAGACAATTGCAACATAAGACTGCTGTGACTATTAAATAATGCAGTATTTGTTTTACACTATGCATGTAAAAAGAAAAAAACCAAACTAGTTACATTAAATGTTAAGCACAAAATTATGCAAAATAATTTATTATCAAAAAGTACAGTATCTTAATGTCCACTACTGATGCACAAATAACTGAGTTAGAAATAAAAGTATATTGCCAGTCAATGAATTTCAACTTATAAAAGTTCTTACTGAAAAACAAAAATTAAATAGGCATAAGAAATACTAGATTGGGACCTTGAGGCAGTAAATTCAGAACATGTCTTCCTTGGAGTTCTTTTTTGTAATCAATAAATATATTTCAAGGAATACATGCTATCTCAGTCTTTTAGCATTCTTCTGGGAGTCTTATGCAATTTTTTTTTCACATTGAAACTCTTCCTGTTTTTTTTCACATTCTTGTTTTTTGATAATTGCCATATTGTTTTCTAGTCAGTATTTTTGTGTATAACAGAGTTAAGCAGAAGCTTACTTCTCCTTTACTCCTGGCCTCTTTAAAGCTTTCCTGTTAAGACGGTTTCTCTCTGTGATATTAGTAAACCTTCAGATGGATTTGAAAACCTCATACATAGAATTAATGTACTGATAAAATACTTCTGCCATATCCATTTTTTATATGGGCTTCCTTCTTATCTCAGTGGGAGTTAAGCAAGCTTCTGATAGAAATACATTGTTTATGGTAAAACAATCTCTACAAGATCACTGCAAACAATATGGAAATAAAGTAGCACTTTTAAATTACAGTTTTTAATAATTTTCTAGCTGTTTATCATTCCTTGTTACATTTCCAGTTGCTATGCACCTGTTTACCCATTTCTGAAGCGAAAGATTTTTCCTTACCCTGTCTATAGCATATTTAACATATTGAAGTCTGAAACTAGTAGTAGCACTGCAGGAATGCAAAATGTATGCACATGCAGGTATACAAAAAACTCAAGAAGCTTATACATGAAAAAATATATTCACATATATGTATGTATAGCATATGTGACATACACCTTGAAATTACACTGTCTTCTTTTAAAGAAAAGAAGAAAAACAAATTCTGAACATCACTTTAACTCTTGGATCAAATAGGACTAGAAAAAGTAAGTTCTATTATTTTTTCAATGGCTTTGTCACAATTTTTTTCTTTTTTTTTCATTTTCTTCATTTCTACTTATAAACTCTTTTTATCTGACTTTTTAATCAAAATGAATTAGCAAGTCACTTATAATCTTACAATGTCAAAGAATTCTAATACCATTTAAAAATCTATCAGAAGTGTTTTATATTATCCTTGACTATAAAATGGTAAATGGTTATGGCCTTCCATGGACCTTTTAAGTAAAATTTATTATTTGACTGATTGAATTTAATGTATTTATTCAGGTAGTCCCAAAGAAAATATTAAGCTTAAACACGTCAAGCACAACATAACAATTATTAAAGACTTGCTTTCAGGGTACAAGAAGATGCTAATACTAGGAATCATCTTTCATTAAGGTGTGCTTTCCTCGTGGAAAGTGGAGAGAAGTTTCTATTTATTTGAACTGTAATTCATCTTACTTAGGCATCTGGAAGTTAAGTCTTCAGTATAAGTTCACCATAAAATTTTCTCCTTATCAAGGGATGAGATTGGACCTCTAAAGAGAAAGTCATCACTGCCTAAGTTGTCTAGAATCATTGGTATGAGTCCTCAAAAGAAGCTTTTTTTCTCTTTCATTAACCACAAGAGACCTTTGTGACCACCTTCAACTAAACAGCTAAATTTCAGGTAGCTAAATACAGGTGAGAGTAATGGTTCAGACAGAAGAAGTGAGAATGGTTCAGACAGCAGTAGATTTAATAAACATAACTAAAAGTGCACTCTACCCACTACAACTTCATAGCTTAGTTTAGGTGTTGACTATTATTATTATCATTTAAATGAAATCCAGAAAGTGATTTCAATACCAAGGAAGATGTAATCCAATTTGTAATCCCTCATCCTGAATAAGGTCATTGACAGTGATTTCTTTTTCTTGAGATACAATATTAAGACTAATGACATTCAGTAACAAGATCTTCTTCCACATGGTTGTTCTAATGAAGAGGGAAATTTCTTATATTTACTGATTCCTTGGCCTTGACATCTTAATAGATTTGTAAAGAAAGCAAAAGAACCATAATTTTTAATAGCTTATTGATTAATGAGTCTCTAATAACTAGTTATATGTTAGCCTAGTTTAAGAGTTTTACTTTCTTGAAAAACAATCTCAGTAGGAACTTGTTGCTCAGGAACAGATGAGAATTTAACTTAAGAATGTTCAAAAGAACATTTTCAATCTCTTTTGTTTGGTTGGTTGGTTTGTTTCTTAGTTTTATTCCTTTTGATTCTCCTCATGATGACCTAAAAAAACATACTAATCATGTTATAGACCTCACACTAAGTCCTGATTTTGTAAGCACAAGCTGCTTGTTGTGTGTCAGATACACACTTCATTAATTTATTATTCAGGCCTAGGGGAAGAAAGGAAATACATTCCAGCAATGTACAGACAAAACAAAAACATGTACTTGGCTAGCACAAAGTCAAAATAGAGCTAGGTTAAATGCTGGAAGCAGAGTGTTTGATACTAACTTTAGGGAATGTCCAGCACAACCCCATAAATATCAAATGCATAATTCTTCACCTTCCTAAATATGCAACCTCTAGTTTTACAATCAATCATGCCCATCAGATAAAGGGATCCCTCTATTTTTTAGAATTTCATCTACAAGTGTACAGGATAATAATTTTTCCTTACTAATTTCAGCAATTATTCTGTTGGGACTATGGCATTCACATATCATATCTTTGGCAGATCAATACAATGTTTCTGAAATAGTATTGGTATTAGAAGGATATTTTGTCTCTGTTTAGAAAAAACCACAGATAAAGCTCTTGCTCTTCTCTCTTTTCATTTTAATAAATTCTTTGTAGGCTTTCACAGAAAAAAAAATGGAAATTCATTCTCAACATTCCTCTATTTCTTGATGATTAATTCCTTGGGGACAATACAGGTTGACTCAAAACACATTGGTCATGGCTAGACATTTCACAGCCAAGAGATTTCTGTGAACCCCTAGCTAGCACCATTGTATGATGCTTTACTAATTTTAAGTGAGCACAACAAATTGGATCAATTTTAGCTCAATATGAACATAAAAGTTTGTGTCAGGAAAGGGATTAGAAATTTGAGATTATGTTCATGATCAAAAATGTTATTGTCCCTTCCCAGCCATAGAAATCACATATACAGAACAAAAAATCTGTAAGTGAAAACAAATGGCCCATAAAGCAATACATAAATCCTTTTCTTGAAAATGTTTATAACATAATAACTTTTTATTGACATTTAAGAGTTTATACTGGAAAGTAATTTGTGTGAAATAGCTTAGTGTTTTTTTCACCAATGTATCAAGGAATCATGTTTTATAATCTTAACTTTTAGAGGTGGAAGAGAATTTACTTACGTATGAAGTAAAGTATTGTTAATCAGATGTCACGAAGTTGTATCGGTTAGAGAGTACAAATGTTTGTAGGCTGAAATATTCTAGTACTTTTTAAGTCTAATAATATCACCTCTTTTCTTTCATGATTACATCCACAACTGGCACATAATCTGGAATTAATTATTCTTTACGTCAGAATGACTGCTTCTAGTATTATGCTGGCAGGTGATGTAACTAATTTATCCAATTTTAGTGTAGAAAATGAATCAAATCTTGTACTTTAGTGATCTTTACTTCTTTTCATTTATTTTTTTTGTTTCCGATGCTTTGCTTGCATAAATACATTTCAGCATAAATAAGATCCCCAAAACCACACAATACAACTATCACTTTCAACACAGACAAAAAGCAACAGAAAAGTATTTTATAAACAGCCTCCTACTGACAGTGTAAACCCTCTCAATGGGTTATTGGAACGTACAGTCTAATCTGCAGCAAAGCAGATGATTATTGTGGTTTGTGAGTGAGTGGCTGCTGTGATGGGGCTCTCAGCTGATCTGAAATCTCAGGTAGGTGTGCTGTTGTCATGACATCCCCAGAGTAAGACCAAAGTGCTAAGCTTCAAAGAAACAACCCCCTGCATTATGTCAAGATACCACCCAGAACAATTCAGTTCTTCAATGGACAAACCAAAAGTGACTATGTGACACAACAGAACCGAACAAAAAAAAAAGGGCTTTAAGAGACAACCCTCCTGCAGCCTTCTGCATCTTTGCAGTGAAGTCCTCAACTCAAGCTTTGGTGTCTGCCATCTCAGTACTTTGCTGGAGTATACTAAGAAACATGAAACTTTCAGGCAGACCTAGCAGGGTCTATGTTCCCTGCACCACTCAGCAGGGTATTCCAATCTCAGGTTTCAAACTCCCAGCTCCTTGCCAAGACCTTCTATGACTCATCTGCAACCCACCAAGTTGACAGAGGGAAACAGTTGCCCAGGCAAGTACCGTCAGATGCAGACTCACTTGCACAATTTTGAAAATGATACGACACAATGACATAAAACATCCTGGAAAATCACAACGTATTTGCCACAAAAGCATTTAATAATCTGGTGTTTTCAAAGGAATTGTCATTAAGCAATGCTGCTGGGGTACATAAATCTGCTTACTTATGTTCTTGCAAATATTCGTTTGTGCTGTGGTCTTCTTTTTGCTCTGCACCCATAAATGTTTCCTTCATGCACTAGGACACAGAGAACACATGCCTTGTTTAAGTGTGAGATGTTAATCGGTGAAATCTGTAAGAATGTAAAGCTATTGGTGCCACGTGTTGCAACCTTCGTTTGAAAGAACTAACTTAATTTTATCCAAATGGATTTTTGACAATAAATTTAAACATTAAAGCTATAAAAAGTACATAGCCTATAAGAAAACTGAGGTCAGCAATATTTCAACCTTTCAGGCACAAATGGACCAAATTAAACGTTCACAGTAAATTTATTCAGACTAGCCACATTTAATCCACCTCTTTCTCAACTTTCTGTCACCTTCTGTAAAGTTATTCAGAAAGCAATAAAGGCCAAATCGTATACTCAGTATTCCTCCTGTCTAGGTAGATTACATGCTTCTGAGTTTCCTAAGGGCAGCAATAAGGAAGTATCATCTTTCTCACCACCCAATGAAGCTGGAATTACTCCAAAGCCTTAGGGTTCAAGACAGTCTATTAACTAACTGCATTCACATTCCCCTTCACCTATGCCTAAACCCCAACTTTAATGGAGGTACGGTTTGTATCATGTAGGAAATAAAAAATGCTATATATAATGTGCCAGAAACTTGGTCCTTCCCTTCTGCATCATATAAAAGGCAGGGCAATATTTAGCAAAGAAGTGTCACGGTAAGGCAGAACTGATACTTTAACTATAATAAGAACAAAAACTCTCGATACAGATAATCAGAGCAGTCCCAATAGTGCAAGACGACTTGGAAAGAACACCATAGCACTTGTGAAAACAAATGATTCTTTCAAAAAAAACCCAACTTCTCCCTACCATCTGTTTCTGTATCCACTTAATGCTTCTCTGTGATAAAGTTTCCTCCTTTATGGAAATGTACATATGCATTTATTAAAAGGAAAATTAAGCATCTAGATATTTCTGTGACATTTTTCAAACATACAGATATATATAGTAGTTTGAATGTTCTAATTGAAATATTTCAGATATTTTAGACAAGAAAACACCTTAAATAAAAGCTACTTTAACTATCTATGTACAACATATTTCTCCTAGTAGATATTTATGTTCATTTTGTAATTCCTTTTTAAATGCATAAATGTTTAACTGAGCAAGATTCCCATACTATCAGGAAGCCTTTGTGAGACATTTTAATTAGCAACAGCTGTTGAAAATTATGTCCTATATCAATTATCATTTGTGCATTTAAAACTGTAACTAGTTCCTTAATCCTTTCTGCAGAAGAATGCCATCACCTCAGTCAATGACTGTACAAAATTGCATACATTATAATTCAGCAATGACCTATGGTGATAATTTCTGTTCATAGAATCATTTCACACTATCTTAGTGTTATATGACAAATTTCAGTTAAGTAATTTTTAATTGGAATGGGATCATACTATGCCTGTTATAGAATAAATAACATGAAAGCCGGGATGGTTCTCAAAAATTAATTATCTAATTATTTTATTGAAAGTCAGTCATTTACACCAGAGTACATCCTGACTTCATATGTTAGACTTCGGTAAAAAGCCCATGAGAAACTGTGTGCTTCATTCTAACAATTACACTGCTTGGGTGCAAGCAGTATAATTCCCCTGAACAGGGAAAATATTCCAGAAAAATAAGAAGGGACCACACCCATCCACGCTCAACACTACTTAAAATAGACATAGAAGAAATAAAGGCAGCCAAGAACAAGAACCTGCAAGGACTAAGAGTAATAGTTCTATCATCTGTTAGAGAGACAGAGAGAGAATCTTTACTAGGTAGAAAATTAGCAAATAGAACGCACTAACTCTGAATGATTATATTAATAGAAAGAAATAAGACATTACAAGAGGAATTATACACTGTCCTAGCTAGATAAGAGTGCCAAATTTGATGCATTAGCCCAAATGCCCTCCTGCCCCTGCCCCCCATTTTATAAGGCCTTCTGCCACTGCTTCAGTGGCAGATACTGTTTTGTAACATCTTATTTGCAAAGGTCAGGTGCAGATTTTCAGCAGGGGTGATCAAAAGATTGTAAATCCTCTTCTTCACTTATTAACTACACTACACCATGATTACACTCCCAATCACTTAATCTATAGGCAAAGGCAAAAGCTACTGTCTCCTTTCAGATGAAGACTGCATCTCTCCCTGCCCTCTTCTCCTGTCTTACCTCTGAAAATATTCCTCTCTTGCTAAGGGTACACATTCTCTATAAATTATACCTACACTTTAAATCTTCCTTCCTGTCAGACAAATCATCCTTTCTCCACTGTATATTCAAAATCATAAGGTTGGTAACTGGATATTAGTCAAAAAACTGTTTGGAACCACAATGAATAACACCAATAACTCTGCTGTGCAAAATGTCATGAAGGCAACATGTTTATTGCATCAGCTCTCTATTTGTGGTGGCCTTGCACAGCGGAGGTTTGAGAACAGAGTAGTAATAGCTGTGCAACAAAATACTTTCCAAAAGATGAGCAACAATAACATTAACAATTTGCTTTACTGGGAAAACATGCTTTGATGTGTATAATGCAACTGCTACTGAGGAAGCAGCTGTGATGCAGAAATGGAAGATCCAGGAAAAAATCCAGAGCCAAAACAAACAAGGACTTATTCAGCGGAAATAAGTCTTACATCATGATGGGAAGAATGAGAAGATTCAAATTCCTCAGTGTTAATAAGCAACATGCAAAGTTTATGAATATCAATATAGCAAATGCTACATCTTGATTTCAGATGGTGGATAGTTCTCACTAGTTGACAAATGAAGATGCAACTGGTTTTTTTTATCTACCACAAGAATTTTGCTACATTGCAAAAATATAATTCTCTACAGTGTTCCAGTGTCCAAGTGCCTATGCATATTTAAGCACCGATTAAACTATATGAGCTTTATGGAGCTCCTATTAATATTGTTGAGAATGTGTCTAAAATTCCACCACTTTCAATAATACACTGGAAGAATTATTATTTATAGGTCGTTTAGAACATAGGCTTCTAAACTACTAAGACAGAACTGCTATCACACTTAACAGAACTTTGGTTTATCTAACTTCTCCTGCTAGAGTTACTACAGCATTTTAGAAGCACCCTGTTTGTTGAGATTTTAACATCCAAGAAGTGAGGGGAATTCCAAGAGTTGAAAGCACAATTTTTGTTGTTGCTGTCATTCCATGAAACTCAGTTCAGCTTTTGTTGAAAGGCAAACAAGTGCTGTTTCCCTGCCCTGGGTTTGTTGACATCTTGCTCAGTGAAAAAATAAACACAAAGCATTCTGGGACTGGGTATGGACTGCCAAAACATGAACAAAGCACACTATATGGACACCAGTGATAATAAGGTAAGCTGAATAAAAGGATAAGATAAAGTCCTTTTCAACACTGCCTGAGCTAAAGCAGCGTAGGATGGTTACCTTTTCATACAAAGCCCATGGCTCAAAAAGTCCAGTATACTTCTCTGCTCCTGTTGGCACATTGTGGGGCAGATGCTAATAACCTCAATCAAAATGAAAGGAAAGAAATCCAGACGGACCTGGGTTTCTTTTAACCAGCCTTCAAGCTGAACTCAGGCTGAGTAAGTCATTTCTTCTTTTCCTTACAGTCTTCCTGATGGCTTGCTACTGTAACTACTTCTGTGGCTGCTACTTCAATGAATTTCAGTTTGGGCTCTGTGACTCTGAGAAGGAACACTGAAGGAATCAGTATTTTTACCTTTTGTTTTTTAAACACCTTGACTTTCCCCAGGCCTGTTCCCAAAACACACAGAATTATTTACAAGATAACTCTCTTAGGAAAGTGATTATCCTAAATATTACTTTTACAGCTAAATCTCATAGGTTAGCAGCTGTACGACTTAAAATTTCATGAAGTAGTTTAGGCAACCTGTTGTCTACCTGACATTCTGATCTCCATTCTTGTGCCAGCTCTATTGTTTACCAAAATGGTTTGCAGCTTAGTTGGCAGCAGCAGGATGGGCTTTAATTTTCTCTTGTATTTATTGCAATAATTTTTTTCAGTGAGTAAACCACACCCCTTTGAAATTATACTGTATGATCTTCCCCATTTCATTTACTTTCATTAGGTTATACTGAAGATGTCACCTCAAAAATGGTTCTGTCAAGATCTCATTTACAATCAATGCTATTTTTAAAAAAACCCAAAAAACCAAACTCCCTCAAACTTTCTAAGAGACAATTTAGTGGCAAATGTGTTCCATTACTTACAACATTTGAAGAGCTGAAAGGAAAAAAAAGATGACATGATGAAGTGGACTCATATAAATCTTCACCATAAAGAGATAAATTGAGTACCAGATACATAATCATGTGAACAAGATGAGTGGACATAAAATTTCAAAAAAATAAAGCTTAAGCATTTTTGTGTCCACTGGCAATCTGAGAGATTATCACTGTAAAGTAATTTTCTAACACTGCTTATCAATGAATGTTTCAATATGTAGTCAGGCACAGGCTGATAGGGTCTCTGAAATGTCACCATGTCCTCTCTGAAGAAGCTCCTGAACAAATGAAATAAATTGTTAACCTTACCAACTGTGCTCTGCCCTAGCAATGGATATGCTAAAGAGGGCATAGGAGTTTGCAAAACTAGTTCCAGCCAGCTGAGCAATAGAGATAGGGAAGGCAAGATGGGAAGAATTGCTGCCAGGAAGCACAGTTAATGTTGGATCATGAAGATCAAGAATAATGGGAAATTCACAGGATTAATGTAAAGAGGAAAGTGCAGGCAAGAGCGAGATACAGAAAATAGTATACAGGTCATAAGCTTCTAGCTGGTGTCACCTGAAGAGGCTCATAGCCATGTCAGTTGCCCATCACAGCCCTCCTACGGGAGCTAAGATGATTTCCCAACCTCCAAACCGTATGTCACGATGAATTAGACCATAAAGGGCTTGTTAAGCTGTCTAAGATAACCCACCTGAGTGTGACTGAACAGTTTAGGAAGAAATAATTCAGAAATTTGATGTAGCTGAAAAGGTGGTAACCCCTGCAAAGGATTTGTGATTAACAATGAGAGCAGGGGTGGTCAAAACCCAAAGTGAAGCCAAATTAGGCCAGCTGTCCGTGGTCAAAGACCAAGGAAGGCCCAAGAAATAATGGGACTCGTTTCAGCAGACGCATCTATGGCAGGATAGTCATTATCCCAAGAAGACTGTGACACCAGAAAGACATTGCAAGCTACTTGTAATCTTCCATTCAAGGAAAGTCATACTGAGTCAACATTTAAATTAATCCAATGTTTTATTATTTCACATATCCAAATGTCTTTTCAGGTAAGGCTTCTTTCAACATATGGTCTATTCAAATGACTTCATAGCTCAGGAAGGATAAAAAGGCAGTTTACTTATAAGAAGGCACTTCATAAACTGAGCGGATGCTGCAGTGACAACTGAATGAAGTTATTCTTCCTTCTGCCTTGGGAAAAACTACTCAATGCTTGGCGAAATGTACATATTTAGCATTCTTTCATGACGTTCACTTTCTGTCTGTCACTTCTGACTTTTGAAGAGCACTTGTATGTACCTAGTTTTTTAATATGTTGATGCATGTGTATGCAAACCATAAAAGTGCCTCTTTCTACATGTATTGTTTATATATGTGATGATTCAGAGTTTATATTATATTTTATTGTACATTAGATGTAGATTATACAGGTTAGATCTATAATAAGATATATGACAGTATATCTTCTTGGCTATACATATGCATTACATGATCACATGCAATAGAAACTGTTATATATGCATTTATATATGGAACATAAGCCTAGCACTTTATGCACAAACTCTTTAGCAGAAATAAATATGCGTAAGTTGCAGTCAAGCACTCAAAAATTTTGAGGATCGGTATTAAATTTTTTCATTCTACTTTGTTCAACCAAAATGAATCTGATGCAGTGTATCCATAGAGAGCTGCATTCTTTCCCTTACATTGGATCCCTGCCTCACTTGAATGAATACATGAGACTATACTCAGATTTGCCAGAGCCACAGAAGACACAGAAGTATCCAGACATAGTGTTACAGAGCATTCTGGTGTCTTCTGAACTGATGATATCCACTATCTTCCCTTGGACACCTAAGCTTCCACAAAAAGTGCCACGTAAGAATTTCACTCCTAACAACATGATTTGCTGGCACCAGAAAGTTCAACAGCAAATGACCTAAAGTACTCAGAAACATGAACAAAAGGGTAGGACTAATGTACTTTTAGACTACATTCAAATGTTCACTGTGTAAAACATCACAATATTAACCAGAACAGTAATCAAAAACCTGATCCCTTTCTCCTAGTGAAGCCCTCAAAAAGAATTCTTTTATCTGAGTTTCTGTAAGTCAGTCAAACTTGCTCAAAACTGAACAGCTCCAACAGGAAATAATTAGAGAATTAAGTTTAGAATGATTTTACAAGACTTTCCTGACAAACACATAGTGTGAACACTGAAGAGGGCATCTCTCAGGGTTGTTCTGGGCACTAGCACACATGGCCGCACTTTGTCTGTGGTTGCACATGCTCTGAACAGGGCTATTAGAGGGGACTTCATGGTTGAAAAAGCTGAGACTGTCTTTTCTTAATTTTGGTAAGGTATGAGGAAGACACGTAACTGCAGGGGTTTCGGGACTGCTCTAAGACATGATGGGAATATAGGTGGCTGGGGAATGCTGCTAGTCAAAATGTTCCATAATCTTGTAAACATAAGTTCTTAAAGTTCATCTTAGGTGACAACAATGACATTTAGGTACCAAAGTCTTCTTCATAAATCTAGCCTTTTTTGTTTATGTTTGTTCATGATGTGCCCATTTTACATCTCCTTTCTATGTACAGTACTAGCATTTACAGAAGATATTTTTTAATTAAATCTTCTGCTGTATGCCTTTTAATACCAGATATTCAATGGTTTCATAAGCTGATACATTACTGAATTTATCTCTTGCAGGGAAGGAACTTCCTTTTACAAACAAAAGCTCAATAAAGTTAGGCTAAAGCTATTAACTTGTTTAACTTCCTACTCTGGCTAACTAAACTGGTGTCCATAGTGGTGTCCAAAGCAGAACATTCATAAGCTTCCTTTGCTCATCTCTTGTGCAGAACAGGTTACAGGACAGTGAATTAGAAAATGAGAACCATGCAGTGAGTAAACACTTTTGTAAACTATGGTTTATGTGACTTGCCCAACATCACGTAAGAATTTTGTGACAGAGGCAGGGAAGACATCCATATTATTAGGATTGTTCTCCTTTAATTATACATTATCCACCTGTAATTCACCTCTCTACTCACTGTTCCCTTTTAAATTTCTAAAATGGATGGTACAAAAGATGGTTAATTAGATGCTCCACAACATCTGAGCATGCTCCGTGAAGACCTTCCCTTTGAAATTGATTGGAGTGGAGCTCATGTCATCTACTTTAAGCTATTTAAAATGCAGATGTGTAGTCAAAGGTAATTTTCTGACCTTCCTCTGTAATCAGTGGCATAAGATAGGCACCTTGAAAATGGTGACTAATTCCATACTGAAAGCCTGCCTAAGGTTGGATGAATTGCCCTCTGGAAGTGTTTAGATGTATCCATTAACTACAAAGAGCATATAGATGACTAGATACCTGAATTTTCCCTAGCTCAAGTTGACTAAGATGAAGCTTGACTTCTGTGCTTTACTGGGTACCTGAATCTTATGAATGGTACGTGTGCCTGTAAAAGTAAGTACAGTGACTGTCCGCAACTGCATATGACAACTCATATATATAAATTACTCAGATCTGTGTCTGACACCCGCAGTGACCTTCATAGGGAAGTTTAGTTATCTACCTAGACTACTATTAAAGTACCAGAAGTAAAAGTCTGTGAAAGTGCATCAAAGTCTATACCAATCCTAAATTTTTGTTAGGAAATTGGATTTGTACAGAGCTCTCCAGTAAAACAGGATACCAACAACAAAGTGGCCCTGAGAGAAACAGGCAATCATTTGTTTAAACAAGTACCCTTTAGTGCATTAGCAATCAGTACAGAGGAAGTCGGTCAACAGGTAATGTCCAAGTGAAACAATAGCTGAGAACATCAGTGTAATGATCATGAAGCCAAAAGAAACAAGAGCAGCTGAAAATTGGCCTATGATCTCTCATTTATAATTATCACTATTCTTTCATTAGTAAGCAAAATCTTCTAACTTCCTCTTTCAAATGAAGTTTACTTTACATCATCAAAACAGTGCCCCAGCTCTTGGTCTGAAATATTTAGTAGTTTGAAGTACTTTCACAGTGGAAAAGACCCTCTGCAGAAATAATCCTTTTGAATTTGGAGGAGGTTGTGGAAAGCTAAGTAAGGTGTTCCAGATGGATGAAGGAGCCTTGAGCCTACAAACTGCAGGTTCAAGACCCAAGGGCAGACTCTCTTAAAAATTAGTAGCATTCACTCCATTATATTATTCCACTGAGGTCATACATGCTTACAAGCTGAAGTAAGGTAAACATATTTATACATGACCAAAACAAAACTTGGTCTAATAGATTATTACATTTTGTATAAACCTGATTTTTTTCCCAAACAAGAGTATGCTATGCTTTTGCATATTTATGTAAAGCTTTGTTAGTTTTGTATTATTAAAAGGAGGGCAAAATAAATATCTTATGCTTTTTAAGACAGCAGATTATATTTTCCATTATGATAGTAAATTCATAACTCAAAATTCTTCACAGTAATGAATATGAACAGATAGGGGTGGAGAATAAAGAACGAACATGAATCAGGTTAACAGTCTTGACCCTCAAAATAGACCTACCCTCTATATAAATATATTTTCCTCTTTTCATTACACTGCAGCTGATGAATGAACATGAGAAAAAAACAAAAACAAAACAAAAATAAAATGAAACCAAAACACAAACAACCCCAACCCAGGAAAACAGGTTTTAATCATTTCCAAGATTACAACATAAGAAATAAGTTGGTAGCCTGGCTTCTTCTAATGCTAATGTTAAAAAAAATGTATGTCTAACAACCACCTAAACTACAAATGCAATGGTTCAAACTGCCAGAGGCAAACATGTACTCAGACAGGCAGGTGTAAGAGTGAAATAGGAAAATTCAGTGAAAGAGAAACACATTTTAAAATAAAGTGGATTTGAGATATGCACTAAACTTGCACTGGAAAATTTTCTTTCAAGTTCAGTGCCTTTTATTTCTCTCCACATGACATCATACTTAAGTTTCATAGCATTAAAAACACAATTATATGTCAACTTCACAATAGTTACCAGTGAAAACCTTCCCTTCTGATTTTTGGTTTCAAAATTTAACTTTCTTTCCCTAT
This sequence comes from Piaya cayana, assembly GCA_013389865.1. NCBI lineage: Eukaryota > Metazoa > Chordata > Aves > Cuculiformes > Coccyzidae > Piaya > Piaya cayana. The sequence goes on from WAAB01000866.1 coordinate 175,140, forward strand.
GTTAACAAAACAAAAACACCTCCAAATCTGTTAAGATACAGGTGTTGTTTTTCAGTTTACTTCCCTTCCTGTGACGTTATAACCCTCCTCTCAAGCAATTTTTAACATTATGAAAAATTTTACATTGCTGAAAATTCCTCAGTGAGTCATGTGAAATCAAACCTAAAAAATCTGCATTGTATTCTCATTTCTCTGCAGAACAGCCAGCTCTCATGGACTGAACAAGAATAAAAAAGAACTCCCAGATTTGACTCATAATTCTCCTACTAACTGGCTTTCACACTCTACACTTCTACAGTTTTTACACTGTCTAATCATGCCCTACTTATTTTCCCGAGGCATGTAAATATTATCACCCATATTACAGCTAAGGAAAATAAAGTATGCTCAGTTCTCTGAGGCAAACAAGTTGGTATCATTATCGCTATTATAACACATGCAGCTTAAATGCATTTCTGGATAGGTTAAGACAAGATTAGGCTACTCGTGGATCATTAAGGTGTGTATTTGAAGCAAGTTCGAGAAAAGTTCTCAGAAGTTTTCTTATGGACAAGGATCCCCCAAAAATGCAATTTCCAAAATCATTATTTAGCTCTGGTTTTCATATTTACGTGCAACATATATGCACGAGAAATTATTTACAAAAATTCCTCATTTTTATTGCAAGAATTTTGCAGGTCCATGGAAAATTTACAACCCTGGAAGGTAAAATGCTATCACCAGAATTTGCATGAAAACTATATCACACTTAGTTCTAAGTACTTTTTTTTTTCTAATGGGAGATATAAGCATGGAATAGTTGATTAAACAAAAGAGTAGAAATAAACTGATCTGATATAAATTTTCAGAGAAATTTTTGTGATGTTCATCTGTAACACAGTATTTTACTTCCTTGAAAATTACACTGAACCATACATTGCCTACATTTTTTAGAGGATGGTTCTGGCCTTTGTTACACAATCAATTTTAGTCAAATACTCTCCCCTCTAATTCCATTTGACTGGTCCCTCTTTCTTTATGACCATCCTGAAACCATTTGATTCTTATCTGTTGTGTCCTATGTGATACCTGTGTAATTTCTAGCATGGTAACACTATAGAAGAATGCAGAAAATCACCATCTTGAGAGTATCCAAACACATCAGAGAAACAATAGAAGTGACAATAACAACTCAAGTTACCTATGCATATGACTGGGTACCAACATGTTCAATATTCAGTTCTGGGCTTCACTTTGTGCGTGGTCTTAAACAAAAAACTTTACCTTGTATTGTCCTTTCTGCCACCATTCATAAGGATTTATCTACGTAATACATATACAAATTGGATGAACTAATTAAGGTTTGTACAGCGTGCGTGATGTTAATGCTTGTAAATAATAACGTTCAACATCATAATTTGAAGTTGTTATTCATCATATAAAACAAACAAACAAACAAAAAATAAGATCTTCTGAGTGTAAGTGTATGCCTTTGTAGGTCAATCAATAGGTAATGCTCTGTGATTACCACTGACTTTTATTAAAGTTATTAGAACGCTAAAAAAAACTCTGCAAACTTGCATCTCTTTTGAAGTCATTACACATCTAGCGATGTCTGACTCTTCTCTCTGCACTTAAAATGCTAGTACTTCACCAAACAGGAAATCAACATTGACCAGCAGGATTTTTCTTCTGTACTACTAAAAAACATGTTTGTTTGAAGTGTATCTATTCAGCCTGACTCTACATTATACTAGTGTTTCAGATTAGCTTCAACTTAACCTAAGTAATGCTCTTTCCTTACACGGTGTAGTATTACACACATCTATTACTCATTTTATTTACTCCTCTGGAATGAAACTGCTGTCTGACCTCCTGGAATAGTAGATAATTAACTCTTTAGAAATAAGGTTAGTGTTTTGCTAGACAAAAAACTCTTCCTGAAAGTGAAGTGAACAAATATGTACAAAGATTATTAGAAAATGTATGCAACCATTTTGATCTCTGAGACAAAGCTGAAAAACCAGACTAGAAAATAAATTATAATGTATGAACTCTGCCTTTAGAAGGAACAACTTCTTTTATAGTTCACTAATACAACTCATGTTCAAGGAAAAGTAAAGATATAGAATGGGTTCCACCATTACCAAACATGCACCCTCTTTTCAATCTAAAAATTTACCACAGATAGCATCATTGATTCTATATAAACTATTATCCACCCCCTCCAACATACATACCAAATGCCTGGTTGTCTTGAATCAAAGAGCACTTTTATAGCTTCATACAGACTTTTCCCCAGGTATGGTCATCCAAGAAAAGAAATATTAGAGGATAATACATGATCCCATGAGACTTATGGTATGGACCATGCGCAGTTCTTTCAGATAAGCAGTTGATCTCTAAGACCTTTTCCAGTCCAACCCTAAATACGAGAATATTTACAGTTTAAGGCTTAAAATGTACAGCAGTCTACTAAACTGTAGAGCAGCAGAGACGTTCAGAGTCATACTCAAATCACTGTGCTAAGTAGGTGCTACGAGAAACTACTGGAGGGAGGGAACATGGTAATGCTAGCTCAGTATCAGATAGATGAAGTCTCTAATCTAATTCATTAAGCTGCACTTGCAATACAAAACCTGGGAGAATAATTGAATGTTTCTCTTGCTGGGGAGGAGCCTCTGACTGTCCAGACAGGAAGAACTCCTTCTATATCCATATGAATGAATGGATATATATAATCTTTATTTCTACCTGTGAAGCAGAGATGAGCTGGTTAAAGAGAGGCAGATGTGAAAAGTGGGCAAAGCAGATCTCTTCCTTCTATACAGAAACACTATGCTAACTACTGTGGCACTGGGACATAGACAGTAAAATATGGGAAAAAAAACCAAACAGGAATGAAAAGTAAAATAAATACATTTAAATAATAACACATTTGCAACACAATTGTTTCATCATCAAACTGTACTGTGGGTTCAGATGTGTTGTATGTCAACAGAATATACAACTGGTTGTGGTAAAGTTAGGTTCAACATGAATGAGATTGGCAAAAAGTACTTCTGAAGCTATTTGTGCCTAACAGGTCAGGCTCTACAGTATCAAGGACAACCATATGAAGAACATGGATTCTCTGTGCCTTCTTCCTTTCGGATTGCTACATCCCTGGATACAGCTTGCCTGGAACAGTAGAGCTGTAACAAGCTTGGGTGAAGTTTATGTGAAAAACCCAAGGAAGTGGCCTCAATGAAAGAGAAATAGCACTGGAATCAGTTTTCTTGGTCTGAGTTCACTGGCTAGATAAGACAATAACAGATGCAGATACCCTTGAGATGACAGGTAACGTCTGAAGTGTTTAAATGAATATGAAGACCTATTCTCAGAAGTGAACAAATCTAGCACCCAAGGGCNAACAGGTAACGTCTGAAGTGTTTAGATAAATATGAACAAATCTAGCACCCAAGGGCAGAAAAATCCTGATCTTACAGAAATCCCATCTTAAAGTGGGGCATGGATTCCAGTTCCATTTAGCAACCTGGAAATCGTGTACAACGTGAAACCCTGGTAAACACTGCAAGTATATATGCTTTGTATTTGTCACTCATATTGGACAGGGAGGTAGTTTGCCTCTGTGCACTGCAATGTGTTAGATCAATAGTAGACCTTATCTGCAAAGAACTCAGTGCTCTTTCTCTTACTCCATCTTTGGCTGAGCATGTCCTCACATCACCACACTTCCAAAATGTCATGTCAGCTGACCAAGAATAGCATCTTTAAGAGATTTGCGTAAAATTAAATCCCCTTGAGTTAATTCATGTTACAGAGGCTTAGTCCTGCAGGAAACTGTCTCTTTTCCTTTATTTCTTTAGAGGGTACAGTCTGTCCCTGCTAAGCATACTTGGATTTGTATGTGGGTGGGGCATAGCCTTATTACCTTTTGGATGTATTGTTCTCCAGGGGACACACTGACAAGAACATACATGCTCTGGGGACTACAATTATTTCTAGATGTCACAGTAGGTCAAAGAATAGTAGAAAAAAACCTCACAACTCTTGAAAAGATAAACCAAGATATCGCTCATTCTCTTTCTGGCCAAGAAAAAGATGTTGAGCCCCTTTTCCTAGCAGCTGCTCCTCTGAAATCAAATCAGTGCTTACAATGAACCAGTAGTTATTCAGGTCTTGGGCAGTCCTCCTGCATAAGCAAGATTTCAGCACCCCAAAAGAGTAATATTGACTGAAGATCTTTCAAATACTAGGAGCAGTTCAACGCAGGCTTTGTCTTGTTGTGGTTTAATTTCAGCTTCTTTCTTCAAAGTCTTGAGGCATCACAACCAACATCCTCCACCTCTTGTTCGAATTCTCATGTAGAGAGATACATTTAGTATTTACAAGTGTAACCTCTTTGTTCAAACTGTGAGGTCTTAGGGGTAGAGACTGGCATTTCATGATCTGGATGTGAAGTCTACTATGAAAAAGGGCTCTGATCCGGGGCCTCTGAGCAGTGCTGGAAGACAAGCACTAATTACAGAGGTGTCATCTTGTTATCTGAGCAAATGACTGCAACACCTTCTTTTTCCTTCTGGCTCTTCTTCCAACTTGTTGCCTTGACTTAGCTTTATCTGATATGTCTCAGGAGTTATATTTGCATGTACCTAATGGCCATTAAATATTTTCAGTTAAAAAGCAAAGTGGGAAGAGATGGAAAGCCAGAGTTGTTCCTCCTACACTTCATCTTTACTCAATAATTTTTCTGTTACAAAATCTTTGTTTTTCAAAGACATAGACAATTAGTCCTACTAAATAAAGCAGTGGACTAAATATATACATACAGGTACGTGCCTTTTTGGTGCCTCTTTAGAGGTAGGCAAACTAAGACAAGGCAATAAGCCACAAGTTCTAACTCCCCAACTAGTACCCTAAACACACTCAAGGATTTTAAATTCACTTGACTTCCTTATCAAGGTTTCAAGTGAGTTCACAAAGATACAATTATAATGATAGAAGAGATTACAGAGCTCTTCGGTCATACTCTATGACCTTTTAACTAACTGTCTAAGCAAAGTTTAAGTCTCAGAATATTTGAATAGATAATAATGCATTTTAGGAATTATACAGTTTTCTTTGTTCTTGCCTCCTCCCTTTTCCGTAGTCACAAAACTTTCAATCCCTTCTTATTGCCACAACACCTCTCTGCCATCAAACATTGAAGGCATTCATTTCTTTTTTCGGGGAGGGGCTGCGAGGGGAGGGGTAGAGGGAAAGTGAAATGAGAAGAAAGTGCTAGATGTTCACAGTAATGGCTCCTTTGGCATTTTAATTTTTATTGGCTATTTACAGCTTCAGATTATGGCTTTTCCTGGAGAATAAAATGTCACATCAGCAAACTTCAGTGAGATTGATGCAATTAGTATAAAGATATTTTAAATGTCAAAAAGAGAAACAGTTTAACGATTGAAGGGACTGAGGGAGTGGAACTGTGCTTTGTGACTTAACATAGTTCAATTAAAGTAAGTGATGGCAGAACTTCTATTTTATTGTTAAAAAAAGTTACAGCTCTATGTAAAAGAAATTTCATGGAAAATTTCATGTCCATCCTTCCAGCTCTTCTGAACATAAAATGGCCACATGAGAAGTACATCAAAGTTTTTCTTCTCCAAACAAGTTAACAAAACACCCTGTTTTATAAGCAGCCTACATTAATAGTATTAATAGTATTAATAATTCTAAAATATTATCCTTTTTTTTTAAACCTTGACTGTTATTCTTTCTGGTTTATATTCCATAAATATGCTAAATTAATATTTTCACGCAAACCAAACAAATATGATGTCTCCAGAATAACTTTCAGGCTATCAAATGGGAAAACTACAACCCAGACCTGGGAAAAAAAAAGTTCAGAACATTTTGCATGACTGTTTAGTTCAATTATATTCTGTTTTCCCTGAACTTCAGTGGAGATAATCAGTCAAAGTGGAGAAGAGATTACAAGTGATTTTTGAGCTTCTTGCAGAGCCAGAAGTTCAATGATTTGTTCAATCTTAGCTAGAGGCGTTCGGCCACTGTAAATTCCATAGGGTCCAAGCAAATTTACTCCACTTAAAGCATGTTTGCCCATTAA
>WAAB01000866.1:192278-202633 GCA_013389865.1 Piaya cayana
AAATTTTTAAAAAAAAAAAAATAAAAAAGAAAATTATCATACATCCTCTTCATAAGCTATTATGAAAAAAGTATTTATGACATAAATAGAGCCTTTTTTTTTTGGTGTTGTGTTTAAAATTGCTTCTTAACAGAATGATGAGTTCTCATTGGATTTAAAGACAAACTGTTGACATGCTTATGGCCAGGTTTAACTCCTCAAATACACACAAATACAGAGGTAATATTTTATTTTTCTTGTGGCTGTAGTTCAGAAGTCTCTTGCTCAACTGAGCTGGATCAATTGTTTAATTATTTAACCTTGGGTCAATATTTAATATGTCTTTTTTTGGTAATTTAGGTAGATTGTACAGCATTTAGCAGAACTGATCTTTGCAGCTGAAAATGATTTTCAGAAAGAAACAAGTCTCTGAGTGTGCTCTTGGGTGCTGAATGAGAACATCTCTTAGAGATAAATGTCTGAAACAAATGCACCTTGGAGGTGTGCACTACTCCAGTCATTACAGAGGGAGTTCTCATGTTCTTTAATGCCAGTCCCTGAAATCCTGTCAGTACCTGCACCCACTAAGCCTATCACTTTTCAACTTTACACCAAAATACTTGATATTGTTTTCCTGATGTACACTTCCAGCATGTCTGTTCTTGTCTTTCTGCACAGAGAGAGATATCTACTCCAGATGTCAGCTCACATGTGGGCCAGACACACATTACAATACAACCCCTTTATCCTTGCTAGATTCCAGCCATGACTAGAAAATACTCAGACCCTACCTAAAAGGCAGAAGAACTCCATCCCCACAGTCTATTTTTGTGAAAAACAGAAAAAAAATGTTTACAACCTCTACACCCCCTCAACCCTATCTCCTCTCTTCTAGGGGAGCATGGAAAATATCACAGACAATTCCACAGTGGCAGAAAGCTGCTGTTTCGTAATCTTATATTGGCACACTGCCACTTCGTGAATTGCTTTTGAAGGAAGTTAGGGCATCATGATGAATAAGGAATCTTCTAATGCACAACATATGAAAATTCTACGCTGAAGCAGCTACTAAATCTTTCACTCCATTTCTTATTAAAAAAAATCAGTAGGGTAGGAATATGCATACGATATAATACATGGAGACAATTAAATTCACATTTCTATGTGTATTTAAGCTTTTGCATTGAAAACAGTGGGAATTTTGTCTGATCAAGGCCTTCTTACACAATTGAACAACTGCAAATGTGTTAGGAAAGGCTGATCTCTAGGACAGTGAATCACAACTATTTTGTCTCCTTCAGGAGATATAAAAAACCCACCCCAAAATCTTGAGACTAACCGGCAATTCATATCCAAAAGAATGTTTTACTTTCATCCTACCTGGAAAGCAAATTTATTGCACAGAACATTAACTTAAGAATAAACCTGGTGTTAAGTTCAGAATAAAGCAATTCAAATAGGACAAATTTAAGACAAATAAATGAAACCCCCCCCCCAAAAAAAAAAAAAACTGTATTGAGCTTACTCTCCAGATGTGGCAGAATATTTCATACAGTCAAAACTATTTGAATCCTTCAGAAATCTAAGACGTATTTGCTCTTTCATAGATATAGCATTAGTTCCAATATGGAATTTAGGTCTCTAATGAAAAGTTTAGGAGGGTTTTATATGCCTGAATGCTTCTGACAGAGGTGCCAGAGATGGCATTCCAGACCAGCTAATATCAGGAAGAGTTTTAAAGGACAGAAAGCCATGTGCATGCTTGCATCTGACAGACTAAAAAGAAGCAGCAGGATGAGACAGTTTACATAGCAGAGGTAGGCACGACAGAGACATACATCTTCTCCTGAAAATGTTATGTATCAAACCAGGATATATTCATCACGATGGAGGAGACTTGTCTTATTGTAAATGATTGACCCGATGAAACACTTTTGTGTCTCTTGGTCATGTATATATATTTTTCCAAGGTAATCGATTAATTATTATTACAGCAAGAAAATTGCCCAAGGCCCAGGTACCCAAACTCCAGGGGATAAAATGACAGCACCCTGCTGGTATCCTACTTCCTGAAGCAATGTGAAGGAAATACATTTATCTAATAAAAAGGTACAGAGGCTTTTGCCTTACCATCGCCTCACTCCAAATCCACAAAATAGTTTAATTAATTCCTACTGATTTTAATATGTATAGACACTTTACTATTTAAGTCTAGCTCCCTTGTGCTAGAAGATGCAGCATTAGGAGGAAGACAGTCAGTCTTTGGCTGTGACTATGACTGACAGTGCAGGCCTGTGTGCTGTCTTGAAGGCATCGTTCAAAAAGAAATCTAGTTGCTTAGGTACATAAATCTACCACCAGGACTGGTATACAATCAGCTACATATCCAAGGAGGGTATGATCTGGCAAGAAACTGCTACTGTTGAGTATTTAAGCACCAGCACAGGTACAGCAATGCAGATATGAATGACACCCATCAGCAGTGTGGCCAGGGAGACACAGCTGGGATGGTTGTTACACATGGCAGAGAAGTATCCTATTCTGTCCTCTATGGTGAAAATTACTGTTAGGAACATGTATTGAATATGCTCCTGGTATGAGGGCTGTAGGCTATGTTATGATGGTGCTGGGGTCTGCACTCTATAAGCATTTCAAAACACAACTACAAGCCCTGGTCCACAAAGAAAAAGTACACACAATCATCCAGCATAGGCAATCTGATGAAGTAAGAATTATATCTGAACTATCTGTTATGAATAAATATGTAAATAATAGTCAACTCCTTACCTTAAATATTCATGTTTCTAAGAAAACTTAGAGAGTAGTAAAATTGCTCAGACTGTCCTGTGTTCTCTACTAAGGTGAACAAGAGTTGAACATCGGAAAACCCACAATGTGGGTTAATCAAATGTGTCTGCCACTTTAATTGAGGCTTTGGTCTGTGATGCACATCCTTCTGTGGCTTTGGACTGTACGGAGTAGGAGCTACCCATAATTGCTGTACCTGCATAAGCCTGCCATAGATAACATGCCACACTCGGCAAATTTTTGAACTCTTTCACACCCTCTAACACCCTATAGCTCTATATGGATGCTATTTAACATTATTCTTTCTGCATTAAGACCTCAGCTAGCCGCTTGCATGACCGAGGGACATCATCTGTGTAAACAAACCTTTTCTCTTTGGTGTACACTGAAAAAGGGGCAGCACTTCCAATGCTCTACTTGGCTTATAAAGATATGGCCTCATGGAGTGAGACCACTGTAGCTAAATGTATGCAAAGCTATCCTTTAGTTGTTAGACTCAGCACTGATTATCAAGTTGTCACCAGTTACCAGTGAATACAAGTGGAGTGCTTGTTCATCCAGGAGAGATTGGAGACAAGAAGAATAAAGAAGGAAGAAAATTAACTTTTCTCTGTGCCCTAAATATTTATTCCTGATTTTCAAAAGTTTCAGTGTTACCTAAATTGACAATGTGAAATGTTACAGGGCACCACCAGGTAAATGCTCTTCAAACTTACTCATAAACTTTGACTGTTAACATATTTTCAGTTACGTCCAAAATATTCCATAGGTATCTCACTAAAATAATGAGTTGCAATCCAAGCTTCACTGTTTAAATCAACAATTCATGTTCCTCAGTGTGGGTGCATGAAATTTACAGATACAGACAAGCTTAAGTTTTAGCATTTGAGTCACACTACTCATCTTCTTAAAAGCAGGCATGTATGGAGGTGTTTGCAGGATTGGGGCTACATCATGGAGTGATTAGAAAACAGTTCCCTCTGGGTCTCAATTAAACATGGCTCCAGTAGCACAAATCAATGTAGCAAGGAGGGGTGGTTTGAAGCTGAGATCATGTCTACAGCACAAGGCATGTCTGACATCACTGTGTTAATCTGGGGTGTGAGCGCACTGTGCTTGCTGAATTCTCTAGTGTACCTGTAGTTGTAACAGCACAACTGCTCTCTTGCCAGTCTAACATATTTCTGTTGGGAGGAAGGGGGGGGGAGAGAAAGAGGAGTGAGTAAACCAAGGCTTGATGCCAATATGATATGCATGGTGATTGAAGAGATGTAATTACTGTCATGATACCTGTCCAGGAGGATGCACTGCTCTGAATGGCTTTGATAAGGGATAGTTTTGATATGGGATCAAGGTAAAGATTGCAGCTCTTCTGCATTAACAGTGAAAACAAGGCTGGTATAGGTTGCCACAAATTAGAAACATTTTTTTTTTTTCCCAGAGCAGTGTTTGTTTATGAGCTGGATTCCAGTTTAGACATGGCTATAGTTAATTAATGTTTGTAAAGCACTGAAATTGAAAGGTGCTATGCAAATGTAAAATATTCTTCAGATGCAAAGCCTTATTTGATTTTTCAGAAGGGCTGCTTTCAGTTATATTTTTGCTTATGTTATAAATGATTGGTTGCCTGTGTTTGCTGTTGTAACATGTATTCTTATTACTACTTTGTCTGTCTTTATTGGGATGTCTGCTTTTCAATCTCCAAGGAATTTCTTAAATGCTATGCATGCAAATTTCAGTTCACAGATGTGCAAATTACACAGATGCTTTCCATCCCCCATAGGTAAAAAGGCTGGAAGTTGCAGAAAGGGTGGATAGTTGGAATGTACTTGTTGGCAGAGTACTGAAACCACAGCTCTTTGAATTCATATGTTGCTTCTGAGGATTACTCCTAAATCAAAACCAATCAGATTTAACAATGATTTTTTGTAATGGTCTACTCATATATGGTCAAACCAAGCTCTTTACACATGAAGAATAAATTTAAAACTAGTGTTTCTGGCTTGCTTAATGAAAATTTCTGAAGAACATAAGGAAAAATAACTGAATAAAGGAAACACTTCTATGAAATGAGACAGTGATTCTTAGCCTTTTCTTATGTTGCGTTAGAACTGTGGAAGACTATCCATGAATCTTGAGGCTCCCTTTTATTACAAAAAAAAAAGAACGATTATTGGTGGTTAGAAAACCTCTATGGTCTCCTGGCACAGAACCCATATCTGGTCATGATGAAGGCCTCAGCATGATCTTACTGATTTACATTAATAATAACATGTTCCCTCTCTGCTGTGCACGTAAGAAATATTCCTCAGTATTTCTTAATTCAAAAACTTTTTATGCCTGTGTGATTTCTAAATAACTAGTTAAAGTGAAATTGCCTCCTGACTGCAAAGAAACAGCACGATTTTTTATGAAATTTGCGAAGGTGGCAGAGAAGACAAAATAGAATGATTTCAAGAGTTTCCCAGTGTGGAGTCTGATTCCTACTTATATGACATAATTAAACCACTGTAATATAGCAATGTATACTGCATGTCTTTAGTTACCATGTTGCAGGAAAAACTGAAGAATAATTGCAGACAAAACATGAATATAATGAGAAAAAAAGTCACCTCTGAATTCAGATAAACTTCATTTTGCTCTTTCAGGAATTGCACATAAGCATTGTTTTCTGAATAGTTCAATAGTAATACTACCAAAGCAATAATTTTGCATCTTATAACTATTTCATCAGTTTAACACAGAATTTCAAAGCATGATCACCCTGATGAACAGTGGATTATATGAATATGCAATCATCAACAAAGTTGTATCGGGCTCTTCACCCATGTCCATTTTATGTATTATAACCTGAAACTTAAATTAAAATATTCATAGCTCACTAGACATAAATGAAAAATTAATTAACTTAGGTATTTGGGGTAAACATGTAATCAGAGAAATGAGAAAGATGCAACCTGGCCGGGGAATGCATTGTGGAGAGGTGAAAGTAAGCAGGAGATGCCCAAAGCATAACTCCCATGACACACTGTGGTGGCACTCCTAACTGCACTGTTTTTTTTCTTAGATGGGAGGATTCTAGTAAAAGCCAAAAGAAAGGGAAATGGAAATTAGAAGTAGGAGGGAAAATTGTTTTCTTATGGCCTTTTTTATCCAAAATTACTTTTCCTAAAGAGTTTCCAAACCGTTTCATAGGTACATGATCAAAAGGTTCACATTTTAACTATAAGTGTGTAGGGGACTACATGCTGTATTTGCTTTATGGTAATGGAAATACAGAATCTATTTTGTCAGGAGAAGGGTTAGGGAATCTCAAAGTCCTTGACAAATATTGGCTGTGCTTTAATGGAAAAAAAGAATCCAAATGAAGAAATGACATCACAGGTCATTCTGTTGAGATAATACTTAAAAAATATCTGTGATTTGAGAATTAGGATCCCCTGGTGTACTGAGATGATGTTGCTGTTTCAAGAGTCAGAATATCAAGAAAAAAACCTCTGCTAGGCATGTATACCTCATATGTAGATGCCATTTTCACAGTTTCAGATTCCACAACTTTAAAACATAAACAGACCGTTAGTTGTCCGTGAAGTTTCTGCTGATTGGCAGGTCCTTATAAAATATGGCATAAATGTGGTGCATTTTAAGAAATATGAGTCAGATAATACTGTGTTTGCTTATGTGTTTGGGATATTTTTCTACAGCAATAAATTCTTGATATTATTCAGTAGACTCCTCAAGGTTTCCTTAAGGGGCATGCCTCACAAATCTAAAAAAATTAAATCATAGAACAACTAAAAGAGATTGGGTTTGAAGTAGAGAATACTAAATGTTATACTTACTTACGAGTGACCCTGTGTGTTAAACATCACCTCCTTTTTACTGTCTTTTTTTTTTCTGATACCTTCTGTGATTTCTGGGAGTTTCAGCGGGTGATACACCATCATTTTTTGAGCATCATTGTCCTGACCAAACAGAATAAATAACACAGACGTATTTTAAGCTCAGAGAAAGCAAAGCTAAGCACCCATAATGACTGTGAAATTCAGCTGCAGTGTCTGACTATGCTTTGTGCTTTAAATGTGCTCTGAATACCTGTCCCTGTCAGTCCTGCTGCCTTGCTGGAGCTTATTGTCACTTGAGCTTATGTTATAGAAATTAATTTCAGTCACCAGTTTTCTGCTCAGCGTATTAACCTCAACTGCTGATAGCCAAACTGTTGGCAACATAGCTTAATCACTACAACTGAATTAAAATTTGAGATTCTGAATGAGCATCTTGAATCATTTTGCTGTATGAAATTTTGTCTTGCTGACCACCTCCAGAATGATTCCTCTTCTTGTTTCCATACTTCTATAACTACCAAAAGGGTTGGCTAAAAACAATAAAAAATTTTAAAAAGTCCACAAAATATATCAAATAGTGGCATATTTAATGACAAGATTGAACAGCTTGGATTGCCCGCCAGTCATTATCACTGTATTTGTTACTATTCCCAAGGCAGAAGACTACTAACTGGAACACAGACGGTTCCTTATTATAGTCTCCAGTACCCTCTATGGCAGGATCATTAGCAGAACAGTTTTCTTTGTCTGTTTGGTGATTAGGGCTTTTGTCTTTGGTGTCACCTATGTTATGATAGTAGTTTTATGTTGCAGTGACAAAGTGAATAGTCATTCATGTACCTGTTCTTTCAAGAATCTGCCATTTGCCTGGTTGTTTTGTTATCTTCAGATGTGCCACAGCTCTGAGTAGAGCTGATTTGTAGGCCTGGACAGGCTGTGTAAAATCACATGTTAAGGGCACGTGAAGATAAACTGAATTTCCCAAACTGACTGATACTAATGAATAGTTATAAATGTTTTCTCTAGCTAAGGAATATTTAAAAAAGAACGAATTAGAGAAAGATAGAGACAGATTGGCTGAGTGTTTGGTTAGGTTTTTTGTTTGTTTCTTTGGTTTTTTATAAAAGCTTTTCTGGAGCATATTTCTTTGCAAGATAAGTCCTCATTGAAATGTGATATCACAGTGACTTGGGGAAGTAAAGGTGATTTAGGGAATTAACTGTTGAAAGGGTTAAAATTCCTCTTATGCAGTTCTTAATGGAACAGTAGAAACCACAGATGTAGAAAAGAGGTAGGAAAAATAAGTAAAGGAGCATCTGAGAAGCAGAAGCTCAGTTCTACTGAGAAAACAATGTAATTCTCCAAGCTCAGTTATGCTTTATCCAGGGGACTTGAAGATAATATAGTAAGAACATTCAACGTGATAAGAAAGCCAAGAAGACTTTTAACACTGGTTTCTGCCTTGTCATTTTCCAGGAAAAAAGAAAAGGTGAAAACAGAGCAATGATAAAAAGAGATTATGACCCATAACATACCATATATTCATTCAAAAAAAAAAAAAAAAGAAAAGGCAACAATTAGGTGATCACATATCTTACTGGGAGGGAAAATAGAAATTACTCTCTTCCTGGGGGGGGGTGGAAAGCATCATTCCTATAAATTCCAATTACATAAGAATATAAGCAATTGCACTATTGATGAAATCTGTGACAGAGAGTGGGCACTAGAAAATATCTATGAAATATGATTCCCATTCACAGAGCCTTCTGAGCTGCAGAACACCCACAGAGCAAAATCAGCCACAGATAGGTCTTTCTACATCATGGAAATTATAGAAAATAGGGCTAGAGGGGAGGATGAGTGGCTATCTAACCTAAACTCTGTGCTAAGGCAAATGAGAGATAGCTGAAACTTTCAGACCAGCACAGCACACTCAATGTGATAAACATGCTTTGGGGTTTTGTTTGTTTTTAAATTCTCTCTTAGCAGAACAGAAGGATGTGTTCCCAAATGCATGCAAAAATGCATGTCCTTAAAACAGCTAATACCACTGGAATGCACTCAGCTGTATTTTTGTGTGTATTTCTTTGACAATAAACTAAGGAAGCATGCAAATTTAAATTTTGCTGTGCTGCAAAAGTTGATTCAGGGAAGAAAGAATTCAGTTAATTAAACTTTTCTCACCAGGTGTTCCCTGTGGCAGGATTTTGAAAATTCTGCGTGCTTGCTGTTTCTGTGGCATCTATTCAGTAGCAGATACAGGCACAAAGGGCACAGGAAGAAAGCAGAACCACTCATCACTGCTTTTTTGCATTTTAAAAGAAACTTTCGGCCGTGAAGAGAACATCCTCGCTAGCAGAATCTACCATTCACAGAATGTACTCCTGCTGTACATGGCATGTGCATTTATCCTTGAATGTATTCACAGAGATCGAAATGTTCCGCAATGTATTATCTGCATTCAACAGATGGAGCATTTGTCTGCATCTAAGAAAAAAAAATCACAGTAAAAGCAGTAGCGCGATGGAGGCTGATGTGAGATTTCAGCTTTACATCTATATACTCACGCGTTAAAGATTAGCCTGCCCTACCCTCTGCTTCGGATAATTTCCGTGGGGTTTACGGTTCTGAAGAGCTCGGAACCGTGGAGATAACGGAGAGACCCCGGCCCCCCCTGCAGGCAGGGAGGGCACCGAGTGCGACGAAGCCTCAAGCTCCACCAGGGGAGGTTTAGGCTGAATATTAGGAAAAAAAATTCACGGCAAGGGTCATTGGGCACTGGAACAGGCTGCCCAGGGAGGGTGTTGAGTCACCTTCCCTGGAGGTGTCTAAGGGACGGGAGGACGAGGTGCTGAGGGACATGGTTTAGTGACTGATAGGGACGGTTGGACTCGATGATCCGGTGGGTCTCTTCCAACCTGGTGATTCTATGACTCTATGAAGCGACGGGGCACCCCGCGTCCCCCTTCCCACCCCTCTTCCCCGCTGGCTCCGGGCTCCGCTGCCCCTGTAGCCAGGTTTTCAGTTCTGGGTGCTGTTCACGGAGCCAGTTCTACTTGAGGAAAAGAGACCTATTGTACAAATTCAACCATGAAAAGTGTATCTTAAGCGAAATGTCTCGTAGCATCGCTTGTTCCCTTGAAGCCGCAGCTGCTGGCTTAGGGCGAGCACCCTGGGAAATCTTCGCCGTGTAGGGTACTAGCATCTTTTCGCGCATCTATGAACAACCTGTATCGAGTGACTTTCCCGTTATCTCTCTCCATCTCTCCCCACACGCGCACGCTTCTCCCCTTCTTTTTTACCCCGCTACCCGCGCCCGGTGTGACACCCGTGCCCGGGGTTGTGCCCCTGCCCGCCCCGGTCTGATCCCTCTGCCCCTGCCCGGGACCCTCGGGCGCTTCCCTCGCTGTAAGCGAAGGGGAAAACTCGGAGCGGAGGGAGCGAGCGCATCGCACGAGGAGCGCGGCGCCCCGCCGGCCCCAGCGCGCAACCGCGCAACTCCAGCAACTTTTTAAAAACAGACAACACCCCCCCACACACACACCAAAACCGAAATAATAAACCACCCCAGACTTATTTCGGGGCTTTTCCGGAGCACGGGACGGGTCCCTCCCGGGGGAAGCCCGGCGCGGGGAGGGCGCGGGGTGCGCTGCGCGTCCCGCCTGCGTCAGGGCTGCGAGTGGCGTCAGCGGGCGCGGAGCGGCGGGGAGGGGGCGGCGGGGC
>WAAB01000866.1:202657-276332 GCA_013389865.1 Piaya cayana
GGGAGGGGGGGGTGGGGGGGTGGGAGCTTCGTCGAGGAGGCGATGTCGGCGTCGCCGTGACATCACCCCGCGGCTTATATAGTTGGGGAAGGGTCCGGCTGCCCCGTCTGGTGCCTGCAGCCGCCCGCCGGTGCGTGTGCTGGGGGCGCGGAGCGGCGGGGCTCTCTCTCCTCTCTCTCTCGCTCGGTGTCTCTCTCTCTCTCTCCGTCTCTCCCCAGGATTTATGGACTTATGGCAAGGATGAGAGCCCAGCTGGTGTGTGTGGTGCTGCTGGCCCTGGCCTCCTTCAGCTTCTGCTCAGGTAAGTCCCCGCGCACCCCGCCGTCCTCCCCAGGTGACCGCTGGGGACCGAGTCGCTCCCTTGCGAAGAAGAAAGGATGCGCGGGTCGCCTCGAGTGCCCAGCAGGCGCCAAGGAGCTGGTCCTGAGAAGGGGCTCTGGCCAGCATCGATCTTCTCCTGCCACTCCCGTAACTTTATCCCTTCGTATAAACCGTTCTTCTTCGCAGCATCCCCGCCGTGGTACTTAGCGTAGGCTACTCACTGGGAACTTCCACCAGTGCAGAGCTCCTGCTTGACTACGCTGCCTCGTGTGTGTTTTATCGAATACCATCTATTTCCAAACAATCGCAGGAATTACATTTTCTGCAGCTGATAACTAATAGCTGTCATAATCTAAATAAATATACATGCACTTTTGTCACTTTTTAGTCGTAGAGATACAGTGTTAGTATTCTGGGGGGAAAAAAATGTTAGCAAGTGATCTAAAATTATGATAAAATGCTGAATCAGATGCAGGTCACACAGTAGAAAGGTTAATGTAAGTGCATTTCTATTCCAAAAGCAGCTGCTTTAGAAACTGTAAGGAAAAAAAGAAAAGAGGACAACATATTAAAACACATTGTCTTCACCTTTGTTAAATGCCATAGCTCAGAGTGTATCATTTAAGCCGTAAGTTTATGGCCAAAAATAGGTGTGGTGGCATTTAAACAGGTGTACATACACAGACAGAAAGCAGAATATGTTTCGAAATCAAATCATCTTAACCATCTTACACATTTATTTTTAACCACACAAAATATTAAAAGTAAATTTACGTGTAGCTTCATTTTTCAGCTTCAGTATTCAAAGGACTCAGAATTCCTAATTCAGACTTTAGATGAAAGTTTCCAATTTGTATTTCCTGGTAGAAGAAAACTGTAACAGATGTAACCCTGCATCTTATTACAGTTAAAACATAATCATTCTGTATATTATAGACAGCTGGTAATCTTAGTGACAAGGATTAATATTTTCTATTTTTTCCTCATGAAGCTTTTTAAGTAAACACATGTCTAGTATTTTCAGTGTGACAATTTCATACCAAACTGTTTGTGGAGCCTGAATGAAAGACCTCTAAAGTAAAAAAAAAAAAAAAACGGTGGAAATTAAATAGGTTCATGAAAAAAAACAGGAACATAATTATATGTGCAACTGACAGGATGGTTTATTTACTCAAAAATTTGAAATTATGTTTCAGTAAGAAATGCCATGGAGAAGCCAATGTGGAGGAGCCAAATCAGTTTTAATTAATCTGGAAAACTATGTCATAAAGAAAATGACTGTTCATTTTAATTGTCTTTTGAAAATGTTTGCCTTCGGGGGAGTGTACCTGTGGAATGTAACTGTTCCTGTAGAATGCGAATATATAAATAGAAGCCATATTTCTTGTTGCTAAGAAGTGAATCAAGACGTTGTCTTCCAATCTAAATGATTCTATGACCCTGTGTGAATTTCCCTCTGATTTGAACAATAGTGTGAAACCAGGGTGGTTATACATCAACCTCTGAGTCTGCTCCTTTTATACTTTTACTCTTCATCTGTCTCTTTCTCTCCTGAATTACCTGGATGTCCTCCTTTCTCTCTGCCAAGCCTTGCTTTATTCCTAAGTAATGTCCTCCAGATTTTGTTTCTCAGTCAAAATATTTCTTAATACCTACCTGTCTTCCATATATGCAGTTATCTTCCAACCTCAATGGCATGGAAGCTATTTTCCATCCTCTATAGAATATAAACTCCAGATGCTAACCAAACAGAAATCCTTCCATTTTCCTCAGCTGGTATGACCCAGGATTCTACAAATCACGAGGCTGCCACACGTGTGCCACACACTTGTTCACCCGTTCGCTCCTATCACTAGCAGGAATTCAGCTGAGGTGATCTTATGCTGCCAGCAAGACTTTGGCTAATGATAAAATGGCTAAGAGAGAAGGAAACATTGGAAGCCGATAGTGATGAAAGGACCGAAAGACATTAGATTGGAGAGTAGTTGCTAGTAACTTGCTGCAATACTGATCCACAAACCAGTGTTATGTAATATTTTCAGTAACAACTTCAGTGCAAAAATAAGAATGAGTGAATAAATGCAGTACACTGGTAATACAAAGGTCAACAGCACCATCACTACAGCAGAAGATCAGCATAACACACAGTTTTTGATGACTTGAGTAGTAGAAACAAAGCAGTGAACCAGTATAAAATAAGAAAGCTTAAGAAATAATAGAAGTTAGTCTTAAAACTTCTTTCAACGGAAGCAGAGCCGTTGGAAATTTCTGAGGAGATAAGACTTAGTCATATTATCTGACCTCATTTTTTTGTGAGATACTAAAGCTTTTCAGCCTTAAAAATGAACAAAAATAAAAAAAAAATGTGTGAGAGAGCTACTTCTTATGGCTAATGGTAAGCATTAAGGTAGTTTAGTACTAAGACTTCTGATCCAAACTGCACTGTGCTGTACTATCTTGAGATAATGTTAGGTACAGAGAAGGACCACTCTGATGAGTCAGGGAATGCAAGGCTATTACAAGAGAAGAGCAGGGATGAGAGTTTAATAGCTCTGGGCAGAGGCTTTCAGTGAAGTATTTATAGGATTTCCAGGGGAATGTTTATGTGCGAAAGGCACAGTGAACTTGCCTTGGTTTGCTAGTCACCATATAAGCACACTTTGAAGATCCAAGCTGGGAAGGGATGAGATTGCTCTCAAAAAATACATGAGTTGGGTAAATAGTACAAATAGAAAGGTGTCATTTATAGTGAAGGAAGTTTTTTGCAAACATTTAATCAATTTGTAATTAGAAATAAATTAGGCTTGAAATTAGGAGAGGGTAAATAAATATCCTATAGTTTGGGAGAAGTCCCCAAAGAATGAACACAGTGGTGATGATGACATTTTGTTAGTAAGATGGAACATGATTGATTTTTAAAAGCTTTATAATAGCTGGCTTTCTGTGCTAGTAGATACCTGTCGCAGGGTAGCACATATTTGTATAAAATGTCCCATTTTCACGTTCTGTGGAAGGCAGACACATCATGGTGATGATTCCTGAATTGAAGGCATAGGGAGAACCGGTATGCCCATGAATTCTGTGGTAGGGTCTTACATACCAACAGCTTTTATCAATTTAATGAGACTGAGATATGACTTACATGAATATGCAATAGATTTGACTTTAGTTTGTTTTTAAATATAAGTAAGTGTATTTTTTGGCTTTGAACTGCTAGTATTCCTGAAAGCTAAAAGCCATGTGGAACTCTTTTTACCTGAAGTGTTAGCTGATTTCTGTATATATGTCATCTTTGAGGTGTTATTTGCTGCTACATTTTCGAGGTGTCAGAACTTTCTTGTGATTCTATGCAGCACAAAGCAGAAAAGTTTGTGTCTGTTTTCTTTTACTACAGCAATTTTTAGCCTATTCACCAAATCACAAGTCTTGCAAGTCTGCTGAGCTATCAAAGTTCAATTAAATTAGCAAAGAAAATCTTAAGACTTTCAATCAGAATGCTTCATTTTGAGATATGCATTGTTAAGGTGTTGTATCACAAATGGGTCAAGCTCAATTCTCTCGTATCAAATATTCTTAATTTAACCAAGAATGATCCAGATGAAATCTTGTCAAACAGTCATAGCTGCCCTTCACCTAAAGATTTAGCTTCTGTTTAAATAAGTATTCTTTGAAAATAAATATCTAAAATCTTCTTTCAAAGTACACACAGGTGACAGTGATTCTGAAAATCATACTAATTTTGATTGAAGAATATTGCAGAAGTTTTGTTTACTGGAGTGGCTGCAGATCAGTGGACCTGTCCACCAGTGAACTGAGATTAATAAATAGTTTCAATCACTTCAATAAACTTCATCATGCTTTGAAAAGGTAGTGAGTAGCCATTTTAACATGATGTTGCTAATACCTGAAGACTCCTCACAGTCCCTCTAGATTATTTGCTGTGTTTTTACCTCTTTGTCTGTTTGTTTTTCAGAATTGATTCATATATCTCAATTCTGTATGCTGAATTGAAGTGTCCATGATTTATGATTAAATAATAAACGTATGTTTCTGGTTTATTCCCAGATTCAGAAGAGGAAATGAAAGCGTTAGAAGCAGATTTATTGACCAATATGTACACATCAAAGGTAATTATTTTTCCTCGTATAGCTGACAGATAGGGAGCTAATGAATTCTCATTAGAAACCTAGAAGTCTTGGCACAAAGTAATAACCTATGGTCTAGACCAAGAAGTTTAGTGCTATACATTACTTTGGTGCAAGGTTTTCTGCAGTTCAAAGGAAATTTAAAGGCGTTGAAGTGACATACTAAAAGTGTTCCTCACTTATAACGTTGGTACTTTCATTAAACTGTCAAAACCGTGCTGTGTGCAGAGATGTAAATTTATATGAGTAAATGTGTTTCCAATAGGATTATGCCTGATGAAAGCTAAATTAACCTTGAGTCAAATCCAAGTGCTCTTTTTATGCAAAATTCCCTATATGCATATAAAACTAAGACAACCATACGGCAAAAATTGTTAATACATATGCTAATTTTGATTTAAGAATTAAATCATAGTGTTAGTAAAAAATATGGGGACATGACTGTGAAAATATTAATCTGATAAATGGCATTTCCGTGACAAGTTTCCAGACTTAGCGATGCGTGTTATTTGATACAAATAGACAAAAAATCACTTCCAATCCAATATTGACAAGGAGAAGCAGCAAGTGTTGCACATACGTATTGAACAGGGTGACAGACAAACACTTGGTCAACATTGTTATTTTCCACGAATGATCTAAGAAATATGTACATCTAATATTTCTTTGACAACGTATTAAAGAAGCCCTATGGGCTTAAGTTTGAATATATTAATTATTTGTTCTAATGGAGTTGAAGTGGTGCTTAAATTCAATGGAAAATAAAATGAGAAATGAAAAATTCCCCCTCCCTCCCCAATTTTGTAAGCCAGTGACTAACTGAAGGTTAAAGACAAAACCTAGCTGGAGGACTTCTGTATTTGCATATTTGTAAGCTTTATTTTTGCAGGATCTTTGGAACGGACTAAGATAAGAAATGAGGCTAGCAAATTGTTTTGATCCGGTCTAACATTTCTTAGGTTCCCATGTTCTTTATTGGCATAGTAATTAATCTTAGAGGCCAAGTAGGTCTGTTTGCCACTCACTTCTCAAAGTTACAGACAGATTTAATAGATATTCTTCTCCCCAGATGAAAACAAATGTAGGAGACTGACAAAAGTAGTTTTTTCTCTGTATGGCAAAGACTAGTATGACCTGGGAGGAAACCCTGCAGCTGCTGGTATTTCTGCTGCTGACTTCAGTGAAACTGTGAACCTATCCTCCACTTTCATCTTTTCCTCCCTCTCAGCACAGAACACAATCTCAGGTAACAAAAAGTGCACAAAGATAGCACACCAGTTGAGAAGGTGAAGATTACCGTAATATTCTTCTATGTTGTTTTGTATCATGTAGCTTGCTATTCAATTTCCTTATGGAATATGCTGTAAGTCAAGTGACACCCAAAGTTGGCAGATGCAGTAGGTGCACGATGGAGACATTGCTTTAATTCTACATTATACTGCCTTAAATCACCATCTAAAGTTTATTAGTTCAATATATATAGTCTCTTGACCTCAAAGTAAGGCATGACAGAACCACTAAAAAGTGCACATAAATACTTCTACAAAAGACATACTTCTATTCCATTCACTACTGAAATGACAAGACTTTTTGTTTTTTCCCTGATCCTCTGCTAGCTTTTAGCTCTCATTAGAATAAAAGCGTGGTTCTGTGGTAAGAGACAAATTTGAGGATGGTATATGTAATAACTGTCTTGTATTGTGTCTGAGATCTGGTTCCAGTTGAGGGTCATTACTGTTAAAATGCATTAACCATCTTTGACACAGATTTGGTAATCAGCAGCAAAAGAAATCCAGACAATTTAAGTAGTATTCAAATGGGGAAAAAAGAAGAAAAAGAAAATGTTTATGAAAGCTTACATCTAAAAATGCAGCAAAGTGGATTATCACTTGTTCTAGTATTTGACAGAAAAATTCTTCCTAAGTAGCCACTTGTGAAATATAGGATCAAGAATACATCTAGGATTTAAGCACACACCTTTTGCAACGTTCAATAGTCTGTCCAATGTTATGGAAAGAATTGCCATATCCTTCTAACTTCGGAGTGATGTCCAGTGTATAATGGCCCTTTCCAGACTGCTCTTTAAAACCATCTATATGCTGAATCACTCTTCATCTTTAAAGAAGTTTGTCTATGCTTACTGTAACCTGTGTTCCATATTTAATACAGTTTATCACCCTTCCCTGCTGTTAGATCCCAAAGAGAACAGAGGGATCAAGGTAGTCTCTAAAATACTTTATCTGTCTTTCTTCTGAGACAAAACCCAGAGTCATTTGGAAGATCTGGTAAGAAAACACAACCTAAAGTGTCACAAATACATAGTTATCTGATTTCTTTTTTTTGTGTCAAATTGATAGCTCTATTCTCAGCTTCATAAATGCTTGCCTGAAATCACCAGCTGCATGAAGAATGTCCTGAACTCAAACCAAGATCAAGATAATGTTAGTTAAAAAACCCCCAAACAACCAAACAAAAAACACCAAAAAAGTTTTTCCTGCCCATGGCAGGGAGCGTGGAACTGCATAATCTTTAAGACCCCTTCCAAACTATTCTGTGATCTCTGAAATACCTTTGGGATCCTCACTTGCATTAATTTTCGGAGGTCCTGGACCCTCTGAGCTTCTTATTGTTCTAGGATGCCTACTGATGACTGAACATGTCCAGAGAGTTTAGCCTGCTTGTCAGAGGCATATGAGGTTACAGCTGTCTAGGAGTTACTCGGTCATCACTTAAAAAATCAATACATGTACAGGCATTAGCATACACCGTGTATATAATACGCGCTATAATAGAACTCAATACCAGAACTTGAGATTCAATTTACGGTTTCATAGGACAAGACTGTTGTCAAAGGAAACATTCTCAAGCTCATTTCAGTTTCTTAGATGATTTAAAATTCTCTTTCAAGATACATGAGGTGTGGGAAGCCATATATCCAAGACTTATTTCAGAATCATGTTCAACAATGAAAATACATACATCATAATCAATTCCGCATAAATAACTTTTTAATTCTGTTTAATACTGCAGCCTCTTTGTTCCTTCAGATCATTCCCAGGTATTTTTCAGGTTAATCTTAAAAGAAAATAGTTCCATCTTGATATGAATTCCTTTATCTCTTATATAGGTATTTTCCAAAATATGTCTCAAGCAGCTGTAGTTGATATTTCTTAGACCTATGTGGAAAATATATCAGACATTGGTAATATGCCTGAACATTTGGGTCATGGTCATTTTAAGCTGTATTTAAACCTATTTCTTTAGAATAACCACATCAGAGATTTCCCATCATGTCATTTGACGTCAATTTAAATACTTTGACAGACTAATTAGCACATCTAGACGGGCCAACAGATTACTCGAGTAAACAATGTAGAACCAATTTCAGGTTTTGGGTTTTTTTTGTCTCTGAGCTCAGTTAGGAATCTGAGAACAGGTAGTGCTTTTATTAAAGGGCTAACTTACTCTCATTTTGAAAGACCTGCAGATATCAGGTGTATGTTGGAGTAATGTTTATGGCCAAAAGGGATTATTTTCTAAGTAATGCTAATAAAGATAACAGCTTTTTTTTGTTTTTTCCTCATTCCTCTCAACTTTCCTCTCCCTCAAAAAATAGTAATGTTGAATATGCACAAGTATTACATACAATTCCAACAGATTATGTGATTACCTAATGTTCAGATAAGTAAGCACTACATCCACGCTCTTAATTAATGCTGTCAGTATGTAAAAGGAAATATCTGTGTAAATTTAATACCCATATTTAACTTTCTAAATCCACAAAAAGAAGCGACCACATTTCAGTTCACAGGTAAAATGTAATCCTACAGGAAAACCTTTGCAGTAATAAATAGGAATTTGCTGTTGGAATTTTGATTGGAGATTGCTATGTCACCATTTTAAGGAAACTTTAGTTTTGATACTCACCCCTGAAAGGAATACAATTTGAAAGAAATAATTAATAGTGGGAGAACCAAGAAAACAGGAAAGATGTGAAAAGCAGTGAAAGAAGTAGCAATTAGTTTTTTCACTGTTTTTTTTCTATTGTTAATCAAAACTAAAGACTATTGCTACAACTGCTTATTAAAAACAGTACCAGTAGAAAAGTAAAAATTATTTTTCTCAACATTTTTTTAAAAGGGATTAAAAATTAAATGGCTCCTAAATAATGTGAGGTACTGGGGCAAGCAAAATTTGTGACAAATCATGCTGGAATTTCTGTTTCTGTCTTTGTTTAACATCTCTGAACAGTTCCAGTATAGACTACCTAAATACAGTTGGTCTGACTTTTTCAGTCCAGTTATCATATCAGGAATGCATTTTTTGCACAGTTCTGTTTCATCTTTGCTCCATCTTCACCTAGACCTTTGATTCACACCTCCCTGGCTAGTGACTCTCCATCATCCAAAAGTCCTGGGGCTTACAGATTCCATAACTTCAAACTCAGCCTCATTGGACAGCTTGCCCTGAAGCAGAGACTCCATTCCTTTTCTTGGGGGATTTTGAAATGACTGATAGTAGTTCTGAACTGGAGAGAAGCGTCTAGTTAACCACAGGCATCCACCTTGGATTCCAGTACTGGGAATTTACCCAGTGTGTTTGTCTAATTGTCCTGATTTACACCTGTGAATTTATATTATATTAATTTCCATCTGTGTTTTTGTTTGCACGTGTGCAGAATGGCTATGAAATGCTACCATACCGGTTCAGTAGCAGTTTATTTATTCATTGTGTGTATCTACCTGTCGGGGTAAGGCTGTGAGGAAGCAGACTTGTTGTGTTTAATAAATGAGTTGTCCTAATTTCAGCACTCTCTGTATTTCCTCTAGAAGTTGAGCAGATGAAAAGTACTTCCAATGCAGAAACTTGTTCCTACTAAAATGTTTGAATGTTACCCATCATTGCTAAAACAAACAAACAAACAAAAATTGCAAAGCGTTAAGTAGTGAGTATTTGTATTTTCAGATTAACAGAGCAAAACTTCCTTACTGGAAAATGACACTGCTAAATGTCTGCAATCTTGTCAACAACATAAACAACCAAGTAGGGGAAACAGTAGAGGCAGATGAAGAGGATCTCATTTCAGGAAGACAATTTCCTGCTGCTCTGGATGGCTTCAGCTTGGAAGCAATGCTGACAGTATATCAACTCCAAAAAGTTTGTCACAGCAGAGCTTTTCAGCACTGGGAGGTAAAACAAACTGTCGAAAAAACATATTTCAACTGCTTTTAAATTCTCAGAATCTGTTTGTAGTGATGTTTTAAAATCCATATCCATGTGAGCCCTGTCATGTTGTCTTGAGCTTTCCTTCCCTTGTTTTAATATCCTCTAATGTCTTTAATATAACTCCTATTGACAGACTTGTGAATTAATGAAATTTCTTACAAGCTGAGTGCATGTTTTTTATGATGACCCATGGATAAATGAAAACTACTCTTAACTACGTTCTTCTGCTTTTTGTAGTCATTTCAAGGAACCAGATGAACACATGAAAGTGAGCTCTATGCCAGAAGAAAAAATTAGTATCTGCCTAACATACATGGAGTTACTGCAGATTTATTGAGGAACAAATAAATGTACTCAGAGTTTGTGAAAGACCATAAAGCAAACTAGATTTAAAAAAGCATGGACATATGCCCATATGTGCATGTAATTTAACCATGTATCCTGGGCTTCCTATAAGTACTAGGAAACTGGTAGCAAAGGAACTTGCTTTTCGTTTCCCCACACCTAAAGAGAGCCCTGGAAGTTCATACTGTGATTGCATGAAGATCGCTGCTTATAAGTAGTGATTACTTATAGTCCATTTGTGATATTTGTCTTAGTGCAGTGATCACATAGAGGGACACTTGGCACAATCCATTTAATATATCACACTAAAAGCTGCTTTGCATAACAAAACACAGTATCTCAGTGCCAATACCCACTTTCCAGTAAACCTGATTTCTTCAGCTGTCACAAGTTCCTGGACAGTCTGGCTGAATCTTGATACTCTTTTGTTTGCTGAATCATAGATCTGTATTTGAAATCTTATTCTCAATTATTCGTATTAGCTAGAATGGCCCATGCAAAAGACTGGAACATCTGTGAGAACCAGGGTTTTCCGAGGACTGCTCTTCATCAGTACATTAATCAAAGGAGCTATCATAGAACTGAGTATATGGAAGAGCCCATATAACTTAATCACAGTTCCTTACTTTGCAGTTTCCTCACCTCTTGGGGTGGTTGGGAATCATTACTCCTACCTGTACTGCATGTGAAACTAAAAAAAAAAAAAATTCTCTCAGCTTAGAAACACAATTAGGCAGTGTAGAAGTTCATAAGACACAATAAAAGAAGAAGGGATAGAGCCAGAGGGAGGATTGAAGAAGGCTTGAAATAAATATTCTATGTAATGAGAGAAGTTCTTGTGATCTTATTAATCCAAGACTGACTCCAAAGTCTGTTGAAACCATGAGAGTCTTTCCATTCATTATAACAGAATTTAGATGAGCACTCATTTATTAAGTAATTAAGTGAGTAATAGAGTTTGATTGCTTAGGGAAACACTGAGGTGAGCATAGAAATGTTTTCAGTTTAATGTCTTTCAGCCAGACAGTAGGACTGTATTTGACCATGGATGAACATGGTGAAGGAACAGATGAAATCTTAACAGATAAAGCAAGAACGAATATGAACAAAACACTTTTAAAAACTCTAAGAAAACTTAAAGAACAGTTATATAAGAAATTTTGATTGATAAAATTTTGGCTTTCTTATGCTTTATTTAATTTTCTGTTTGTTTATTACACATTTCTATTTCTTTAGCTGTAGGATGTTGCATGTAAAAATATTGCTCAAAGGCTGAAACGAGCAAGCAGTGGGTGTTTTAGGAGGTGTTTAGCCTAAATGACTGATTATACAGTGTCAATCGCTAGGAAGTTGTCAGTTAATTTGAGTTTTAGTTCAAGAAGGGCAAACCAGGTTTTCTCTCTGGTCAAAGCCAATGATCTCATTTGTTTCACTGGAATTTAATTATCACCTGTGTAGGATCCAGCAAATATCCAATCTGATCTTAGTTTTTTTGTCTTGAGTTTTGGGATTTTAGTTTTTCTTTTTTTTTTTTTATTTTAAAATATTGTGAGTAAATCTTTATGATAACAATGTTAAAATATAATTTCATAAAATTTTGTAGAAATTTATAATCTTCATTACAAAAAAAAAAAGCTGATAACACTATATCTCTTCTTGTATCCTATAGTTACTTCAGCAAGATGCTTTTGATCTAGAGAACTCAAGCCAAGAAAAGGAAATAATGAAAAGGAAAAATCCCTATATTCTGAAACGGCAGCTACATGTAAACAAAGCTAGAAGACCATACATACTCAAGAGAAGTTCATATTACTGATGCAGAAGAAGAAAACAATGTATATTTAGTTTATAGGTAACTGTGCGTTATGGTTAACCTATTGAAATCTAAAATCATACTTGTGTGAAAATATACTATGGAAAACCATCAAGATGATAACATAACTGTGTCTTTTTTGCAATTGCTGTTTCTTGATTGTGATTTTTTCCTACTTGAGATTAATTGGACCAATACATTTGCAAATAAATCTAGTTTCTAAGCATGATGTATTGTACAAAACTGAGATTTCAACATATTTCCAACAATATTGTAGTCTTCTGTTTTATAAAGCACATCAACATGCACCAAGTAAATTGATTTAGTCCATAAACCCTACTGAGAATCCTAAAGTTTATTAATGCACCATCTCAAACATATATATGTTTGCAAATTTTTATATAATACACGAGTCAGAATTTCCGTAATATTTTATATATTGGCCAGTTTAGTTTATTAGTTCTAAGGAAGGAAGGAAATACTATCAGCTAACTTTTAAATGAAAATTTCAAATTTCATAGTTTAAATGGCCTACTTGTAAAAGAATTTTAAATTCTTCGTTTCTAACTTGCCAGTGAAACCATAATTTTAAAAAAAATAATACATAAATGGGACTTTTGACAAAGTATGCTAGTGAGAACAAGCCTAGTTGTACATGAGAGTCTTGTGTATCCTCAAGTAAATAAGGAAAACAATTCATTAAATCCATAAAACAATTTGAAGTGTTTACCTAATCTATGAATGCTCAGGGAAAAAAAATGAGAAAGACAAAAAATAAAAGCTGATTCATACTTCTGTGCTGTCACTGGTAAAATGAAATCCAGTTATATGAGAAACTTGGGAGAAATACTTGAAAGAGGAATTAAAATTAGAACATCTTAAACTTAGAATTGAAAGCCACTTCCTTTATCTCCCTCTACAAATTTGTTATAACAACAAATGGTTTCAGTGGGTAAAAACGGTCTTGGAAGCCAGTGGAGAGAAGCTCTCAGCATGAAAAGTTGTTTTCAAGCCATGAGGAACTTAGACATTTTCCAACTTTGTGTCTGTGGTGTGTACATGAGACTCGGGATCTCAATGATCTTATTCCAGTCTGGAGGAAAACAGTTCAGAAGAACTGAGGATCAAAACAATCAAAACAATGGCATAGTCCAAGACCCAAGAATCCTGGTTGCTCAGATCTGGAGGCAAAAAATGGGAAAAATATTGCTTTTGAAAGTCTACCTGTTTTCTGGTCGAGGTGTTTCCTCAAAGCAATGCTGACCTGACAAATTGCTTGAGAAAAAAGAAAAAGGCAAAGAATTACCAAATTCTCTAACCAGTCAGTTTTTCTGTCAATTGTTATTAAACATATACAGGCATATGCATAGGAAAAAAAAACCCCCATACTCATACCAATGCCTATATAACCTTTGTTGCATGGGGAGGGATGTTTTTTTTTACAGTAAAGGGTGTTTTCACTACACTAAAGCTAATTAGAATTTCTTTTCTCACTGCATATGTTATTAATCAGTTTATTAATTCGGTACCACTAAATGTGTGCACTTGCAAGATATAACTGAGCATACACTAATTACTGTAATAATCATTATGACTTGAATACCACAAAGCACTTAAGCAGATATGGTGTCAAATGTTTTTAATGCCTAATGCGCTTAAGGGCTTTGCTTAAATAAGATTCTGGTAGTTTCATACCCTTTTTTTTTTAATGAAACTTGTGGAATTGGACTGGAGACACAACATGCTCTCGAATGGCTAAGAAACATATCTCTTTCCCACAAGTCTGCAAGCTCCCTAGACCTATTATGGACACTTCGAAGTCTAAATTGCCTGCTGGTCTGAAATAACAAAGTAGAACAGAGTTCATTCCAAAACTCACTGCTAATAATACACGAGGAAAGAAAGAAATTTCAGATCACTTTCAGAAAAGTAAGACAAAAAGGAACACGTTGCCATGACATTTTTCAGAGTATAAGAGTTAAAAAAACAGTGAGGTGAGGTAGTGTGGTTGCCTGATAGAGAATGTTAAAGTTTTAGAAAACAAAATCATCCTTCTATATTTCATTTTGCGGGATGATTTAGATATTCAGGGTGATAGCAAAGGACCTCAAATTATAATGATTAACTGTTCGCCCTCATCTAGTGCTCCACACTCGAGTGACACTTACACTGTGACTGTGTACTTGTTCTTTGCAGTGCAGGGTTAACAGACAGCCAGACTAACTGGCTGAAATAGCTTAAAATACCCGGTTTCCTTTCAGCATGCTGTGAATTCACATACAGTCAGCTACTGTGTGTCACTTGAAGAGACAGAACTGAAAGCATGGCAGAAGGTGGCTTGTTCAGTTGTTCTCTAGCCTGCGATAGATGTGTTCAGAGAGCTGCCAGAAGATTATCATCCGAAGAGGCAGTCATAACTAAATGAGGAAATAATGCCCATAGTTGTAACATAGTGAAGGTACAAAAGCCAATGCTGGCATTTCAGCTTATTTGTCATCAGTGAAAAGCAAGCATAGCAGCATTAAAATCTTAGAAAGTACACTTAAACTATACGATTAAGCCAGATAGGCAGAGCAATTAAGGGATATTTTAATGTCAGGGGGATCCTTATTTTCTTGAAATCTCCTGTTGTTTCTAGCTGTTGCTATCTCCAGATGAGTTCAATGTTGTGGAATCGCAGTCTTTCTTGAAGCTTCCAGTTTAGATAGCAGCAGCAAAAAAATAGGCAATTTTATGCATATTTGTCCTTTTTTTTTTTTTGCATATTCTTTCAGTGGGATCCTCAGGGTACCTGTCTGTGCCCTAACTATGCATTGTCGTAAAATCAATGCTGTATTTGCAGTGTATTAGGGTGCTGAATGAAGCTGAAACCAGAGGAGGCCCTCACAATATGTCAAGAGTTGTGAAGTTAGAGAGCTTGTAATTTCCTTAAGCTTAAAAATGCTTTGAAGATCATTAACTCAGATTGCTGCCTTAGCTTAAAGAACTGCCTCGATAGCTTTGTTTTATAAAGGCATTTACTGTGAGATTTGCTGTCTGTCTTGGCTGAGGAGCACATTTTTCCTGCATATTCCATTACTGATATTTTTATGAAGTTCATAGATGAATAATTATGCCAACTATTCAGACTCATTGTACTTACTTATTTCTCATACTCCTTAAATCTTGGTTATTGTCATAGAAAGCAATTGCAGAAAGCTCTCAGTTGATTCTAGTGTAGAATTGTAACAGGTTTAATTTGATTTTATATACTTTTAATAGTTATCATCCATAATCTTAGAAATGCCCTGCACAAGAGAAGTAAAAAATAGAGAAATTAATTATTTTATCATTTCTAGAACATATATTTGTCAGTTTTTCTTACCAAAAAACATTAGAAAAATAGTTACTGTTCTCTAGGTTAAAAATAAGTTGTTAGCTTCCTTGAGTCTTGCTTGTATGCTATAAAATTTGCTGTTTTCTGTCTTTTAGAAGTCTAAACTTTGTTCTGTGTTTTAGCTAAGAGTTTAATGGCTGTGGTGTGAATAATGTGGATGAAATGTGTAGTTTGCAGATGAAAAGCGATTTCATTTTGTGATGTATGATTGTGACTATGCCTCATACCCATTCATAACTAACACACTATGGAGACATAAAATTTGGCTTTGATTTTCATTCTTTTTCCCCAAGATTAGTTAACAGTTTGTACTATGAGGTATCAAACTGAAGATGGAGACCACCACTATAATACCGGAGTGTAGGAGGGCAGAAAGAAGAACAGGTTCTTCTGAAATTCTCAAAAGTTCTAGACTGATGTTCTCCACATCCAAAATATTGGACATATTCATAAAAGAAAAGTTGTAGAAAACATGCAAAATAAAATATACTGGCTTCTGTGATATAATGATAGAGTCAGAACTTGTGCCTTGCTGTGCAGGAAGTGGAGAGTGGGATTGAACTTCACAGGAAAACCAGGGAATGAGTGTTTTTATTGCAACCAAATTCATGACCAAAGCTGCAAAAACCTGCAAATATATAAAAAACCAAACAGATAGATAGATGAATAGCCCTGACATTTATTGGACCATCAGGGAGTATCTGAATCACATTTTTAAGCTGTGTCAACAAAAGTAGTTAAAACATATCTGCTTGTTTTTTATTCATTGCTGTTGAAAATTAAAATTCTTGTCCAATATTTTGAGTCCATCAGGCATCTCATTAAGACATGCAAAAGCACAATGCTGATGATCGGATTCCAAAACCTGTTGGATCCAGGATACTTGGATTTGTCAGACAGACACAATAGTCAGACAGTGGACTAGAAAGAGCATTGTGGTACCTCACTAGCAGGCAAGCTTTGACTGGCCAAGTGACTCCTCTGGGGGCACAATAAGGGAAAATGCATGGGAGCCATCAAGGAACTTTTTAGGGGGTTGTCAGCTACTGAGTAACATAAAGCTTCAGGAGCTGTTAGTCGCCCAATGAAGACTTGATTTTTCCAAGTAGATGAGAGTGTATAGCTGATATTTCAGGAGATTCCTCACATTGTCTCATGAAGAAGGAAAAGACAGGACCATACATAACTGGACTTGAATTATGAAGAAATAACACTGATCGATATGCCTGTGGGCCGAGTACCAGTCTGTTTTCGTGCAAAAGTTACTGTTCAGTATTAGTCTGGAACCCTTTTCTGTTATACTCTTGAAATTCAGTTGTAGGAATGTTATGCAAGATGTGCTTCTCCTATATTCATAAAGGTCTTCTCAGATAGCTTGCATATCGATTTTGTAAATGGCTACCAACAGGCTCAGGACTGATGTTCAGATGTAGTGTCTAAGCTGCTTAACAAAGTGTTAATGGTATATGCATGAAAAACTGCTGGGTTTATGCGGCAGTGAATTCGATCTTGAGGACAGACTAGAAACATCCTACAAGAAAATTGTGACATCATTATTGCAGCTTTTTCTCATTATTTAGTTAAAAATGGAAGCCACATAACAGATTTTTTTTTGTAATCACATATTTTAGAATTTAAGTTTGTTTCCCCACAATAAATATTAAACTCAAGCTCTAAAAGAAACATGTAGGCAAAAAAAATAAAAAGAGAGAGAGAAAGGAAAAATGGGAAAGAACTAGTAGGTGGTATATTGTGCATTGTTTTCTTAAAGGATGCTGTCTTGCTGTCATGGAGCAATATGACTTGGAATTAATTTTGTCTGGAATGAATGGTATAGTTCCTCCAACTTTTTTTTTCTCTAAAATATTTTGTTTGTATGTATCTAAAGACAACTGTTCCTAGAACCCAGTATTGTAATGCCTTTCTTTAGGATGCAAAAAACAATTTGGTTGATTCAAGAAGTAATCCACGCAGCTAAAAAAAAATACTACTCCTCAAAAACAAAAAGGATAGATCAACTTTATAACAGGTATAGAGAAGGTATTAGAGATAGTTTTACTTAATAGCTCTTGCATGAATGCAATCTCTTGGTTATTTTTGTGTAATACCAAATCCTTCGGGGAGTTGGATAGGCCATATACTGCAGTTGTTGTTGTGCTTTGGTATCTTATCCAATGATCTTTTAAATAAAGAACTATTTGGAACAGACAACATGCCTTTTATTCTGCTTAAAAAGGAGGAATCAAAAAAATAACACCACACGGAGCAAAGCTATATATGTGTGTATATACCCATAGATGACGTGTTTATTCCAATTATTCTGCATTTTACAGTAAATAAAGTATAACTTTTGGGGGTACACAATAGCAGAATACTATGACCATGGTATATTTCCCATTTGCTGCAGAAATATAAAACAATGATACACATTTTTAGATTACTGTCTTTAATATGTAGAAGGCTCTGAAGTACTAAGATTGCAACTGCTTTTGAAGCTGAAATTCTTGGTGAATACTTCCTTTCTCCTTAAAAGTTTCGATTTACTGACCGCAGGGTTGGTTTTTTTAAAAATTATAGCAGTTAACAGTTACTCTTCCAAGACTTTGCATGTGGAGAATAAGGGAGTTATGAGCATTATAATTATTATTTTTTAAAATAAATGTTACTTGTACTTCCTGTTTACATTTATGGGTTTAGTGATTTCTGTCTTAGAGAGTTGAACTGAAAGGGACTATAAGGGAGCAAGCAAATGGGAAACAAAATACAGACAGACAAGGGACTTAATGAAAAAACATGGAAAGATGTTAACCAGGTATTCCTTATGTTTGGCTCTAGCCAAATTAGCTCTCTAGTGTCAGAGCTGGCTGAGGCATTGGTCATACGTATTTGGAGGGAGACAAGGGAAAGTCAGCGAGAAAGGAGGAAAAGAAATCGAATACTAAGTCTTGTTGGGTTAGTGTTAGTGGAGGACTAAACTGTACATAAGGTGTATGAACTAGAAAATATAGGGTATTCTGCAAAAAAAAAAAAAAAAAAAAAAAAAAAAAAAAAAAAAAGAGGATTTCCCAGTAGAGGATCATAAAGGCAACCATCTGGCATTTATCCCCAACACTTCCCTTGAATCACGAATGACATCTTGAAACTGAGAGGTTTCAAACTGAGAGTTTTAAAGCTGAAACAGGAAGAACTAAAGAAAGTTGATCAGCAAAAGGAGAGAGTGGGCAGCAAGGGTCAGGAATGACACAAATCAAAGTTAGTTCAAAATCAGCAAGCTATGCAGAGCCAGGAATAACAGTACTGAGTAGAGCAGAAATACAGATTCTTGTTAATAGTTAGGGGTTGTCAACACTCATCTGCCCAGGTTTGAGAAGGCTTGTGGTTTGAATCTGTGCCTCAAGCAAATTGGCACCATTTTCTCACACTCAAAATTAGAATACATCATGAAATCCATGCAGGAGGACCAGAAAACTTTTAAGGGCTATGAAAAAGAACAGAAGAAAATTTAGCTGCAAAGAAGTCTTAACATATAGCAGTTCATTTCATTCTTGAAATGTAACAGTAAAAATATTTGTAGGTGGGTACACCGATAGATCATAAACTGCTTATCTTCTCTACTTTATATTCATTTTCCTGGCTTTTTATTTTTCTTACTGCAGTGAGACCATTTATTACAATTTATGGAAGTATTCAAAACAGAGTCCTTTGATATGTTCCATGTCTGATGTACTCATCATTGTCCACCATAGCACCCATTCCTTGTCCTCCTTCAAATTCTAGTGCTGATACTTACTCTGGTTCACTTAGCAATTTACCTAATAGGGTTCAGGTTTGTTGCTCTGCTTCAGATAAGATGGTTTTATAATATGAGGGAATAGAGAAGGTCAAATGATGGTGCATGGTTGCAGAAATCCTAGTCCCTTCATGTTAGCGAAAAACATGCAAATCTGCAGAGTTCAGACCCAGATGATTTCTGCATGGCTGACAATTTAAATCAGGTTTTCTTTTAATGTCAGTGAGATAGAAAAAAAGACAGTAAGATATCTGTTGAGAACCTATTCACTGTGTCCAAAAACTGAAATAATCCAGGATTGCAGAGACTAGACTTTATGTGAAAAAATCTATAAACTTACATTTCTGAACCCTCATGTGTTGTCATGTCCTTTGAGGGGTAAAAAATACCAATGAGAAACATCCGAATCTCTTTTAAACTTCTCCTTCAGTGTAAGGTCAAGGAGTGGCATTGGGAACTGTAGCTTTTCTCAGGCAGGATTCACAGATAAAATTTTAGAGAGAAACTCCAGAATTGTATATACTTTTTAAGAAAAACTGGAACAGATCTTTGAAAAAATTAGTTTTTCTTCATGTACCTAATGTAATTGTGGCAAATTGGACAACCTACTTCAATGTATGGTCCTCTGCAGTGGTCCTAAGGTTCTGTGACCTGGATGGATATAGATTATGAACAAGATTTCATCTGAGCATTGAACAAGGCAGAAGGCAAAAGAAGATATGCTGTCCTAAAATATTATTGATGCCTTATTAGCAGCTTTCAGCAGTGTGTGAAGAAACATAATGCACTGTTTGCACCACTTTCCAAGGCACATCTTAATGTGAAAGAAGGAGCTGACATTTACTGTGAAAAGTAAGGTCTTTATTTAGATAGAGCGAGTGTTAAAATATCTGAAGCATGCTGCCTGTAAACCTGATTTCTGTTCACTTAAAGCTCTTCAGCACTTTTCTGCTAGAAGTGCATCTGTCCCTTTGAGGATACTAAAAGTCTCTGACTCACCTTCCTCAGCTAAATTTTTACCAAGAAAATGTGGTTGGCAACAGGTGGGAATGAGAAAGAATTGCTCCAATTCATCTTTATAGATATTCATTGAGACTGATAATATAGAAAGCTAAAGCTCACTAAAACAGTACAATTTTGTACAGCCAGTTGAAAAGACTTGGGAAAACAGGAGGAAGGTCAAATAAATGGACAATATTTCTTTTTCTGCTGCATAGGTACACATGCACACAAGCACTTATATGTATATGAAGACACTGCATGTCATATTCTCTGCCATATCTCTGTTAAGCTGTATCTCATCACAAGCTCTTCACAGAGGTGTTACTTGATTTTTCTGACCAAAAAAAGTATGTCAGTTCTTATTTTGTGTATGAAAAAATGCTCATAGTTTCATAATTCTTGCTATGGGCTAGCAGAGCTGGCCAAAATGATGACACATAGCTGATCTTGTCTAGTGCAGGAGTGAGCTACACAACTGGGAAGTACATCTGATGGTCACCTTCCAACATTCACAAAATCCATTCCAACTCCTTTACAGTCGCACTAGATCTGAACTGAATTTAGTGTGAGAGAAGAGGAAAAGATGTAGTTGATAGACACACCCCAGTCTTCTGTGAGAATAGTCAACACAAAAACCCCCTCAGACATTGCAAACATGATAGGAGGGCAGCATTCTGGAAGCTGGAAATGATGTTCAGATATAATAGCATAGAAAAAACCCAATGCATCAAATGGCTGCAATTAAAGCAAAATGAAGAAAATAGGGAAATGAGAGATACATGTTATGTTTCCTCTCACATAACATAATGTAAACTTGTTTAAAAGGATGTTGCCATTCTTTAAAGTTTCTTTCTTTCTGACATTGAGTACAATGAGCTTATGTCAGTCCTCTTCCAAGACAAGAAACAGCAGGCTCTTGCCTGTCCTCCTACTATTGCAGAAATCAAACTTGTGAGAACTAGTATTTCATTTTTCCTATTGAAGTAGCACTCAGTCAGCAGCAGAAGGTGGAATTGCGCAAGACAGTCTAATCTTGTTTTTTGAGAAGAGTGATTGATACATACATATCCTATTGCATTTATTTTTTTATAACACACCTCTAGAAACCTAACCCACTCTGAAGTACAGGAGATTGGTACTACTCAGCAAAACTAAGTTTCCTTGGTAATTCCTTTAAAGTGTCCTGATAGTTGCATGGATAGTAAAAACAAAGCTAACACAGAGTTGAAAGTGCATGAAATTTGATGTGAAGTAGCACAAAAGATAGTAAGAGTAGAAGACACTGTCCAGGTCACTGAGTTCAATCCCTCACAGTTTTAGACTAGAAAGCATTAGAGACTTTTCACATGGTATTTGTCTCATGTAGCCGTAACCATCTGAAAGTCAGATATCTAGGTCTAAGCTATTTATGCAGAATTCTTCCATGCCTAATGAAGACATAAGTACTTCAGGAATGAAGACCAGAACTTTAGTAGAAATCCTACATCAAGAGTTAGCTATCTGTAAACAATCTACCTTGGATCAGATACTTCAGCTTTGAGTGCTACAAGGATGCCAGGTTAATCTTGGTTTGAGAGTGAGTCACAGAAGTTTCTCCCTACACAATGATCACAATCAGATTAAAAAGAGCTAGTTCCCTGAAAAAAAAGACAGAAAAGAATAACACAAAAATTAAAGTAACAATCACCTCACTAACGCTGGTATCTGGTGTCACAGGAAATATTTTTACCAGTGCCATACAAGATATTCATTGAGTAGTAAATGAGAGAACTATCAGAGAGTTAGGAAATATCTTGGAAATTAAAAGGGAGAGAAATAATGTTTCAGATAGAATGGACATAAGATAAAATTTTAGCTGTAAATTAAAATTATATTCTCCAAATATGATCTGCAGCTAAAGAAGGCCTTAAATAATTTAAATAAGGAAATGTTAAATAAAATTGCAGTGTGGAAAAATGATTAAAGATTACATTTTCATTTCAAAATATATGTCCTGTGAAACTGCTATGACCACAGTGAGAGTAAGAACAAACTTACTTATAAATACGAGTTCGGAATTTTTTGTCACTGAATAAAATGTCAGGAGAGCTTGAATACTTACCCTAAAAGGGAAGCTGACCTAAAATGTGTGACAGAATATTGCATGTGTTGCAATATAAGTCTTAATTCAATAAGTATTTGTGAATGTGCTAAAGTTTATGCTGTTCATGAGCATTAGTTTTATGATGGTCTGTATTATCAGGAAATTGAGCAGGCAGTCGAGCAGGCAGCAGTCGACGTAACAGAGAATAATTCAGCAGAGTATGGATGACAGTGTTGGGAATTTGGGCTGCTTCATGTTTGGACAAAAGAGTAGAATACCTCTTTTAATTATATTTAGCTTCTGAGACTTTGACTTTCACATGAACAGAGGATAATTAGAGAACAGTCCTGCTCCAGGCTTGAAGCTTGCTTTTCATATCCACACAGCTTAGAGTGGAGTGTCAGGACTTGTGTTAAGTGTCATATTCCCAGGGGCCCCAAGCTTAGCATCTAGAACTTAAGGATTAGCAAGTCTGACCCTTTTATTTGTGAATGCATATCAAGGCATTGCCTCGAGAGACAGAGAGAATAAAACATTATATTTTGCCTTTTAAGTTTTTCCTTTGCTAAGAGCAGTAACATACAACTTCCATGCAGTTCAGATGATGAAATAACAGTTTCCTAACAGAAGAAAAATTGCTGTATTCTCAGATGAGGATACAAAGGTTTTAACTGGGAGCCCTTCAGCATTTGTTTTAGATATAAGCGCTTAGATGTCTACATATACAGATTCTATTCAATACCTCAATACCTGGAGATGCAGTGTAGTAGTATTAAATACCTAAAATAAAGCCTCAAACATGACAAGTCACATCACTCCCTGTCACCAATACTATGGCTTTTGCAAGAAAGGCCCAAAGACTGCAAAGAGCCACAAAATTCAGTGTTGCTACCAAGTTAATCAGTTCTGGGAAGAGCTGGGGATGCTGATATGACTCCATGCATGCACTCATCTGTTAGCTGAGGTAATTCTTTCGGGATCACTGGGAATGTCCTTATGTTGAAGTCAAGGCCCATCTTTAAGCCAGTCTTCCTTCA
The DNA here is from genome assembly GCA_013389865.1 of Piaya cayana. Taxonomy (NCBI): domain Eukaryota; kingdom Metazoa; phylum Chordata; class Aves; order Cuculiformes; family Coccyzidae; genus Piaya; species Piaya cayana. Next base: position 225,796 of record WAAB01000866.1, read on the forward strand.
GTTGATGTCAAATCATTCAGAACATTCAAGAGTTATATCATGGTATCTAAATATGGTTTAAGTACCTACTTTGGAGTGCTCAGGACCTTGCATTTCATGCACTAGAAAGTTACACCAGTATTATAGGTGCCACAGAGAGCAAAATACAACTAGTAAACTCTACTAAGAAGAAATAGATGAGGACAGTATAGGGAGGAATCACTGCTAAAATGGGATAGGAATATATTAAGATATTTTATTAAGCTTCCCCCTGCAACAGCTGTCCTAAAGTATGCTGAAAATAAAGGTATCTGACATCTGAATGTCTAGAATTCTGAACAGACTGGAAGCAAAGTAATTTTACTAATGAAGTATTTCCCTTGCTTTTCAGGAAAGGACCGGGAAAACAGTTTTCACGGGTATGTTTTTTTGCGGTTTATCACCATCTGGTGGAAGTAAGGGGAAAGGCAAAGCTTCTGAGCAGTTGTCTGTCTTGATAATTGGGAAGCTTTTGTTTTTTAGCACTAATTGACTTCAATGGACCTTAAGGCTCTAGTGTACCAAACCACTGAAAAACAAGTGAAATTTCTACCCTGCTATATTCAGCTTATTTACTTCAAACAGCTATTTGATTTTAAGGGACTTGAGGATGTTCTTAAAACAAAATACTCACTTCACTATCAAGAATATTTGGTCTCAAAAACAAGACAGAATTTTGCTAATTGTAATATAAAATACTTCAAATTATTTTTCTAGGCAATATTTATAATATGGACTACAGAAGATTGCTATGCATTCTGTGCATTGGTAGAATTTGATTCTAGCAAGAAATTTTCGCCCTCACATTTTGGTCAAAATCTCAGGGAAAATATTCTAATCATACTGCCCATGCCCTTTAGGAGTTAAACTTCATTTTGCACTGCACCAAAAACGCAAGTGTTACCGAAGTTCATGATATACGTTGATAGCATCTGTGCTCTTTCAGCATGTACTTTCTATGTTTTCAGCAAAAAAATATTATCTAATATTATGAGTAGATCAAGATTAGAATAAAATATAAATACATTTAAAAAAAATCTTTCCCGAAATGTCTATGTAAAAAAAAGAAAAAAAATTTGTTTGTTTGTTTAATTTAGAACTAAATATTCTGCTTTGGAACTGTTTTCCAGGGTCCTAATGTCTTCACTCATTTTTTACCAGCTGTTAGGCTCCCAAGCTAAACGTTCAGGCATCCCAAATGTCTCCAAACTAATTATGCAGTCTTGGACACCAGCATCCCAGTAAAAACTTTTTCAGTCCCTATTGGATGCAAATGGAACAACTGTGACAGGGAATGGAGACAAGTCTGAGGTACTTAATGCCTTCTTTGCCTCAGTTTTTATTAGCAAGGAAAGTTGTTCCTTCTGTGTACACACACAGGAGTTAGAGAAGCAGAGGAAAGCCCCCATGATCCAAGAGGAGGTGGTTAGAGACTTGCTTGCCTGGTTAGACACCCATAAGTCTATGAAGCTGGATGGGATCCACCCTAGAGTACTGAAGGAGCTGGCAGATGTGCTGGCCAAACCCGTTCCCATCATCTTCCAGTAGTCCTGGAAGACTGGGGAAGTTCTACTTGACTGGAGGCTGGCTGATGTTGTGCCCATCTACAAGAAGGTTCGCAGGGAGGATCCAGGGAACTACAGGATTGTCAGTCTGACCTCAGTGCCAGGGAAAGTCATGAAACAGGTGATCTTGAGTGTTATCATGAAGAACAAGCAAGAGAACTGAGTGATAAGGTCCAGTCAACACAGGTTCATGAAAGTCAGGTCTTGCCAAACTAACCTGATCGCCTTCTATGACACAGTGATTCGTCTGCTGGATGAGGAAAAGGCTGTGGATGTGGTCTTCCTGGACTTCAGCAAAGCCTTTGACACAGTTTCTCACAGCATTCTGCTTCGGAAACTGTCAGCCTCTGGCCTGAACAGGCAAATGCTCTCCTGGATGGAAAACTGGTTGGCTGGCTGGGCCCAGAGAGTCGTGGTAAATGGTTTTAAATCCAGCTGGAGGCCAGTGACAAGTGGGGTCCCCCAGNAAAGCTGCCCAGAGGCGAAGGACCTGGGAGTGTTGATTGACAGCCAACTGAACATGAGCCAGTGGTGGGTGTAGGTAGCCAAGAAGGCCAATGGCATCGTGGCTTGTATCAGAAATGGTGTGACCAGCAGGTCCAGGGACATTATTCTCCCTCTGTACTCGGCACTGGTGAGACCGCTCCTTGAATCCTGTGTTCAGTTCTGGGCCCCTTGCTACAAGAAGTATGTTGAGGCTCTGGAGTGTGTCCAGAGAAGAATGATGAAGACGGTTTGCAGTCCCGATATCTAAATTGGTGCTAAGGCATGTTTTATCTGTGGATAGAGTTCAGAGAATGGTAATTAGTATATGAAGAATGAAACACTGAATCATTGTTTCTGCTTTCCTCTATAAGGGATACAAGAGAATTAAATCAAGGCTGAAGCTAATTTTCCTGTTTCCATTTGAAGACTTCAAAAAGACAAATAGTCTCACTTTCCCCTTTGATCATCCTTTCCAAAGACTAATCACTCTAGCTGATGAAAATTGGAACTAAGCAGTGTAAGTTAGAATTTGTCAAACATTAATTTGTAGCTATTTGTTTATTATGCTCTTCTGCACCAGATTAAATATCACCCTTAGTATCCAATTTTTTTTTCTCTGTAAAATACCTTATAAATGTCATTTAAAATTCCTCTTGGGTTTCTTTTATTTAAATGAAATGCTTTCCATATTTATTGTATGAAATGTATCAGGCTCAAATCAGAGCTGAGTCCAGATTTTCTGTGCAAATTTATGAGAAATGACACTGGTCTGAGGGGAAGAGGTAGGCAGAATCAGCTGTGGCAGTGGAAAGCTAAGGTGAGTCTGGAGGAATGGAATTGGTAGGCTGGGGGCAAGGAAGGGGGACTGGGTCTTTGGGCATGAAGGCAGGACCTGCAGAGTTTATGGGGCTTGTTTTTACTGGATGGGCAGGACTAACACATAATTGGGAACTTTCAGAAATTTGGCCTTAAAAATGAGGCTGGAAGGGAGCAGTGGTATTTTATGTAGCTGAGTGTTTAAGTAATGGGTAGAGTGAGTGTGCTGGGTGAGGAAACAGAAGAGCAACTGCTGAGTTTCTCCTGACCCAACTTTGATCACACACCTCCTGGCACTTGCTGGACTTAATAATCTCTCCGTGGATCCTTGATACTCCTAAATGAAGCTCCTCTTCTTCCTCTCTTCTTCTCTGCTTCACATGCTGGATGGGAATGAAGGCTGAAGAGGAAGAGTTTGGGCACACTCACTGCTGCAGAGGCAGAAAGTGTGTGGCACAGGGTCAGAAACCTGAGCTGAAAATCATAAGTTGTAATACTCTGGTGTTCCCAATGTCCTTGAAAGTGTGAGAGTTAAAAACGCTTTTCACACTTCTATGCAGGAAAGTGTATGATTCTGGAGACCGTTCCTGCCTAATACTGGAGGAAACAAGTTGTTCGTTCATATGCGAATGCTTACTTGTATCAATAAAACTATATGCCAAACCAAGAACAGTTGCCCTCCTACATAATATTTGTCTCAATTCTCTGTCCCTTATTGATACATATATTTAGAACAAAATGAAAATTGTTCAAATCCACATGCCAGAATAATATGAAATGATGGGAAAGTTATGGAATTATTTTGCTTTAATCAATAGAGAAGGAATAAGTAGCACAGAGCAGAAGAGAATATTTTTCAGATCCATCCAACCCCTATATCCACTAGGTGGTACCCTTATTCCAAACAACACACGAAAGGAACCCTCAAGCTGGGACGCTGAATATCATCTCAAAGTAGTGAATATTTTCCCTCCCTGTTAACTGCTGCAGACTCCAACACGCACTCTGTAAAGAGCACTGGGTAACGCTAATGAGCATTTGGGCAAGGCAGCTGTATGTAACTGTGAAAGGGCGAAGTGTCAGATTGCTTATCGACAGGCTCTTGTTGCTGGAATTTGATGTTGTAGTTTTCTGTGGTTGGAAGCTTTAACCATCTTGGAATCAAGCTTTTATGCTTTCAGCAACTTGTTATTCACAGTAAGTGCATAAACCTCTGACCCACAGATTGTACTGCTAGTGAATATGATTAACTCACTAAAGCTAAAATGTGTTTAAAAACTTTCTGCTTAACTTGTGTGAACATTAAAACTTTGTGGTTTTTTTAAAACTGAGATAAGCTTCTTCATTATCTTAGACAATTCCTAGAACAAAGAGGGAATCTATGGAGAAAAATGAGTTTAATAATATATAATACTAACTAGTCAATGTACTATGCCTTGCAGATATCTGTGTTGAAATTGTTAGGGCAAAACATTAATGCATGTGAAATAAAAGCCAAGCACAAGAGGTTACAATAGAATGGACAGCCTTTCAAATAGATCCTCAAGTGTTCATACCATGAATTGAAATTAATAAAACAGAAAACTGCTGTAAGTGTTGGTCTTTGGTTGTTTTTTTTTAATTTTGAAAAACTATAGAGACAAGTATAGAATCATAGAATCATAGAATAATTTGGGTTGGAAGGGACTTTAAATATCATCTAGTTCCAACTTCCCTGCCATAGGCAGGGACATGTCCTACCAGATCAGGGTGCCCAAGGCTCCATCCAACCTGGCTTTGAACACTTTCAGGGATGGGGTATAGTGAAGAAATTCTTATACCTAGTCTAAATCTTCCCCCTCTCTAGTTATGCTTTACAGAAGTCCAGATAGATCACATCCATTGGTTTTCCTGTATGTACTGTTGCAGTTACCCCATCATAGAAAGCCACTAAGTTGGTCATAGAGGACTTGTCCCTGGTGAAGCCATGCTGGCTGCCACTAATCACCTCCATGTCCTCCATCTGCTTTAACGTGTCTTCTGGAAGGATCTGTTCCATGATCTTCCCAGGCACAGAGACGAGGTTCACATGTTGGTAGTTCCCAGGGTCATGTTTTCTACCCTTTTTAAAAATGGGGACAATGTTGCCCTTCTTCCAGTCACCAGGGACTTCTCTTGACTGCCAGGTCTTTTCAAATGACATGGAGAGTGGCTTAGCCACCACATCAGCCAGTTCCCTCAGAACTCTGGGAGGCATCTCATCAGCTCCCATAGACTTATGTACGTTCAGGTTCCTCAGATGTTCATGAACCTGATCCTCCTCTACAGTGTGAGGCTGTTTACCCCACTGGTCACCATCTTGCTGTCCCATGACCCAGGAGGGGTGAGGAGAGTAGTTATCTGTGAAGACTGAGTCAAAAATATTGTTAAGTACCTCAGCTTTCTCCTTGTCTGTTGATGAGAGGTCACCATTTCAATCATCAGTGGGGGCACATTCTCTTTAACCTTCCTCTTCCGATTGACATTCCAGTAGAAACCCTTCTTGCTGATCTCCACTTTCCTTGCCAAGCTCAGCTCCAGTTATGCCTTAGCCTTTCTGACCTCATCCCTACACAAACGGGCAGTGTCCCTGTACACTTCCCAGGTTACCTGTCCCTGCTTACCCTACCTGTGCATTTCCCTCTTGTTCTTGTGTTTGACCACCAGGTCTTGACTCAGTCAAGCTGTTTTCTTCCCTTTCCTGCCTGATTTCCTACATACAGGAACTGAGCGCTCTTGTGCTTTATGGAAATAATTGTTAAATATTTGCTAACTCTGTTCTGCTCCCTTGTCACCAAGGACCCTGTCCCAGGGAAACCTACTGAGTAACTCCGTGAAGAGCTGGAAGTCTGCTTTNTCAGTCACCAGTGGGGGCACATCCTCTTTAACCTTTCTCTTCTGATTGACATTCCAGTAGAAAACCTTCTTGCTGGCCTTCACTTTCCTTGCCAAGTTCAGCTCCAGCTATGCCTTAGCCTTCATGACCTCATCCCTGCACACATGGGCAGTGTCCCTGTACACTTCCCAGGTTACCTGTCCCTGCTTACCCTGCCTGTGCATTTCCCTCTTGTTCTTGTGTTTGACCACCAGGTCTTGACTCAGTCAAGCTGTTTTCTTCCCTTTCCTGCCTGATTTCCTACATACAGGAACTGAGCGCTCTTGTGCTTTATGGAAATAATTGTTAAATATTTGCTAACTCTGTTCTGCTCCCTTGTCACCAAGGACCCTGTCCCAGGGAAACCTACTGAGTGACTCCTTGAAGAGCTGGAAGTCTGCTTTCCTGAAACTTAGCGTCCTGACTATACTCCTCGCCTGTCCCATATCCATGTAGACCTTGAACTCCACCAGTGTGTGAGCACTTCAGCCTAGGCTGCCTCCAGTCCTAATGTCACTGATGAGTTCACTTGTATTAGTGACGATTTGATCCAGTATTGCATCCTCCTTGCTCCCATCCGATACTTGTAGTCCTGGTGCTGTGTAGGCCATCTCATCATGGAAAAACACCAGCCACAGTGCCATGTATTAATTGACATCATTTTCAAGTTCAAAACAGTTTGACTATTCTTTGGGGTGAAGTTGGTGGGGGCAAAGTTGAACTAACAGACAAAAACTTAGGACACATCACTCAATCAGTCCACTCAACACTGGAAATCTTGTCTAAGCTGGTCATCTAGGTGCCATTACAGCCTCCTCTGAATGTATCTGGAGAGGTTGCCATCTCTTTTTGGCACATAACTTAAGCTAGCACAAAATGAATAGCTCTCTGGAGACATCACCTCTCTCTGCTGGCTATAGACACTCCTACATTGGCTATCTTAAACCAGATACCTCAGTCTTAGGTTGCATTAATACTGAATTTTATTGCTATTTTTCATCATGAAGGGCAGTAATAATGCTTGGCCACCTGCTGACTCTTCTGAATGCAGTTTATTACTGCAAATCCCGTTCTCTATTGATCAACCCTGGATTTTGGATGTCTTTGGTACCAAATAATATCTAAAACGGCACTGAGCATCAATATTCATGAGTATGAAACCTGTCCAAGAACAAGTACCTACTTTAACCATTTGTTGACCAGAATCAAATTAAAGTAATTTGAAAGGGTAGAAAGGTAAGTTTACTTTCCTTTCCTTTTCCCACTTCATTCTCTTTGATTTTTTATTTTTTAATTTAAAACAGAAAATAATTGTGAATGTGATATATTGTGAGTAAATAATCTCTGATATTTTTATATTAATTTGAAAGAAATTTTAAAAAATCTTAGTAAAAAAATGTAATCAAATAAATTGAGTAAGTTGATAACACCCATACAGAATGGATTGATTTTAAAACACCTTCTAAACAAAACTCAGATTTAGGCCTTTCAAGATGCACATAACTCAGAACTCTGCCTCCACACTGAAAATCTGCATGAAATACGAGTGGAGATTTTGTATCTCCAAGCCTAATTTCATAAGTTCCATTAGACTTCACTATTTTCTGTTCTAGCACTACAAACCAAATGAACTAAAGCATTAAATAAAAAATAATTGAACAAATAGAAAAAATAATTTCATTTAAATTGTTACCTTTTAAGTGACAACTCTATTAATGTTAAAATATTAATGTAAGTGTACATTATATCAGTTTGCATTCTTCATCTCTACATTCTTTGTTCTCTCCTGCCTTCCTGAATCCATTTGATATTGATCTGTGTTATGGCTCTTCGACATCTCTCAGTCTCTACTTTACTCCCAAAGGGCCTGGATGCACTAGAAGAATTTTTCCCACCCTTGTCATTTTTTTAAAATTGCTTTACTAAAGGTCATAACTTCTTGTGTTCAGCCCTCTGTGAAATGAAAAGNTTAAATAAAAAAAAATTGAACAAATAGGAAAAATAATTTCATTTAAATTGTTGGTTTTTTAAGTGACAACTCTAAGAAAAATATTAATGTGAGTGTACATTATATCAGTTTGCATTCTTCATCTCTACATTCTTTGTTCTCTCCTGCCTTCCTGAATCCATTTGATATTGATCTGTGCTATGGCTCTTCGACATCTCTCAGTCTCTGCTTTACTCCCAAAGGGCCTGGATGCACTAGAAGAATTTTTCCCATCCTTGTCATTTTTTAAAAATTGCTTTACTAAAGGTCATAACTTCTTGTGTTCAGCCCTCTGTGAAATGAAAAGGATTGATACAGTTTTATCCTGTCCAGCCTTACAATATCTCTCCCATCCTTTAACAGAATTTTTCTCATAACGTTACTTTTAAAGCTGAAAGATCGTGTTCATCTTGCAAGCAGGAAATTAGAGTTATTTTAAAAAATGATGCAATTCCAAATGTCCTTTGCAGTCTTAAAAAAACCAAAACCAAAACCAAATGATTGTGGGAATTACATTAGAAAATTGTACCAGACTTAATTCAATTACTCCTCTGTTTTCTATCCCAAGGTTTACAACAATGCTGAAAAAACACTCCTCTCTGGTTTTTTCCCCCAACATTCCTGCCTCACTGCCATGGTTTTGCATGCTATCACTATGAAACTTCTTTTCAATTAATGAGGTCTGCCTCCACAATCGCCTTCTGCTCATACTCTTGAGTATCTTGCATGAAGTAGGAGCCTCCATACAGTAGTGGGAATTGTGGGATACACTGAGCATCTAAACACAGAAATGGAAACTTCTCCAGCGTCCTGTGGTAGTGTCTGTGCTTGTTCTCTGAAATCTCATGCACTCTATCAACAATTATCAATGACATGCTATGCACATTTTTTTACATTTATGCCTTCAGTATGTATTAAAAATATGCATTTGTTTATGAATTTTGGAAAAGAAACAACAGAATTGGAAGCTCTATTTATTTTTTTTTAATATAGCAAAAGATGACTTGTTGTTTTCAGTTTAAAGTTTCTTAACTCATTCATAAAGCTCCTGATTTATACTCAGTTGTCTTTACCAGTCTGCCAGCAACAGCTTTCAATTGTTTGACTATGGTGACTTAAATACACGCCTGGTATTCAAATAAGCCCTAATTCATGCTTACCAAGCTGAAGTTCTCAAATCAATATGAAAAATGCTTGTCTGTAGCAGTAGGTAGCAAAAATGTACCAAAGGACATGAATGATATTAAAGATAATTTGTTTACAGGAATCACTTTGTAAGACAGATAACCAACAGGTGATGACTATTTTGTGGTGGGTTTTCTTATGGCCACAAGGTTACATTTCATGTAAAAGTAGGCCAAAGAAGAAGAAAAACCAAAACAAAATGTTTGCAGCTGAACAATGGAGAAGACATGGAGACCTAGGCCCAGCTCGTGGCTGTGATATGATTTTACTTTATGGTCTTGCTAGCTTGTAGTATTTTTCTGCTTTATTTCATCTGCTTGGATGAACACTTTTTTTCATTCTCTCTCAATTTATCTTTTTATGTCTTTAGATCTGAGACAATAAGAAGATTAATATGTGTGCTAATATAGACAATTTAGGAAAGAGATTATAAATATCTCAGGGGCTACAGAAAAATGCTTAGTCATTAACTACGCAGTGTCTTCTTTCCATCTAACTGAATCACATTAGCTCCAATCCCTCAGCTATGCCAGCAGAAGGGCAGAACTAAACTAACACCAAAGATTTTATTTCTCACTTGGTTATAATCCATATTTTACTCCTCTCTCTGATTCACTGGGTGTTTGTACCAGCACAGTGCAGGGAGGGCGGGGAAAGACGAGAAAGGAGAATGGCAGGACCACAAACCCCTAGCTTAGGGGAAATGGTGGTAACTGGTTTCAGTTAAATTTTACATAACTTTGGATAGGATTTCTTAAAAAACATCAGTACTAACAGTATTTTGTTTGCATGGTAGTTGTCTGAAAGTGCCATCGCTAAGACAAGTCTAATGATTAGAGATAATTAGGATGATTACAGATAAATTAGGATGGGATCAAAAGCCTGCTGAAAAGAGAAGAGGTGCTCATTTTAATTTCAGTGGTCTTTGGATTTAGTTTGAAATATTTTAAATTATGGAATGTTTTGGGAGCACTAGAAACATCTGAGTCACCATTTGCTTTGTTAGTAACTATTATCCTTTTATATCTGAATCCTCATCAGTGACTATGGAATTGTAACCTTCAGGAATGAGGAACAGTTTAAGCTCAAGTAACTTCTCTGCTTTACCTGTTTAGGTGTAGCTAGTGTGCCACCGTACATGCTAACTACTAAAGCACGACAGAGCACTCTAAAGGAAGAATGCCTTTCAGTAACAGTGCTCTGTCAATTTACCCCCACTTCTTCCTGTATGCCTTTTTTTGTTGTAGTAAAAAGAAAATACAAGCTCAATTTACCAAAACTGATTTTTACAAATAGTTCCTATTTTGATAAAGGAAATGACCTCCAAAGAGAATCTGTTAGAATGTCCTCGTCTGGATTCCAGAATAGCTGAAAAAGCTAAAAAAAACCCCAAACCCCAAACTCACAAAAATTACCTCGGGTTTATAGTAGACAGTGATTGCTTAGACACAACAGAAAAATGAAAAAGCAGCCGGGGGGTGGGGAAGGTGCATTAGCACTTAAGAATATGTTGCAAACAGCAGTCTGAGTGCCAAAAACTCTGTTCTGAGTTGCCATATGGGAGAAACGATCTGTTTTCCAACAAAACAGATAAAAAATGAACAATTCTCCTGAAGGCTATAAACATCTTTCCTAATTGTTTCTTTGTGCGTCTCACATTTTTCTCTGAAAAATTCAGTGAACTGAAGCAAACAGGGAGAACAGAAATAATTCCTGATTGTGAAATTTTATGTCATTAAAGACCAAAGCCTGAAAACTGGGTCTGTTAACACAAGTGCAGTGAAAGCAGTTGAGGTAATGAATGCAGCATTTCAGAAGAGTGGAAGAAGCAGGAGAAGCTCTCAAAAGAGTCCTGGTTGATATATACTTCATTTATGAAATGATGAAATTTATCTTTTGGTATAAAGAGTGTTTGGAAGAAAGATGCGTTTCTATAGCTCCAACTGAGTTGAGGAAGGAGCCTATGTTGCAGGTTCCAGAGATTAAAAGGTTGAAATACTTTGGAAATCTACATTAACACCTTCTTTTTTATGAGCGAAGGGAATTTAGGTCTGGCTTCTTACTCTGAGTTAAACTAAAGACCCTGTTCCCTTTAAAAGGCTTTTGAGGCTATCTTAGTCATCTTGGTCTATTTAATTGCAGCATTAAATGGAAGAAAATAAAATAAAGAAGAAAAAAACAGGTTTAACATTTGTCTTTCAGCTAGTAGTGAAGTAGTTAATTGAATCAGGGTAATGCAGAGAAGTGTCTGGCACACAAACTACCCTGGCACTGACAAAGTTTTTTGTTTCTTTTTTTTTAAGACCTAGGAATTTTTCCAAGACATCCTGACTACTGGGAGCAGAACATCTGACCAAAGTATGCTCACCAGATGGTAGATGTTTCCATGTGGGTAAATATTAAGAAGTTCTGAATCTATACGAACTGGGAAGTAGGGGTGGGAAAGGTTTGCAATTGTTTTTCAGTTTTGATTACCTCTGCAACGAATAAATGTGAGAGAAAAAAAAAGAAGAAAAGGAAGATTAATTTAATGGGGAAAAAAGAGAAACATCTCTTAATTTGCTCCTGGATCTGACCTGTTGTTAATGATTAATTTGGGGAACTTTAGAGTTAAAAGGGTTTGGGTTTTTTGTTTTGTTTTGGTTTTTGGTTTGGTGGTTTTTTGGTTTTTTTGCTATTCAAAAACCTACTACTCTAAAATGTGGTAGCTCTGCAAATAATGGCAAGAAGGATAGTTTTGTGTAAATGTGTCACTGTTTTAAGGGACAGCCAAAATTGTTGTGCGTGAGCTCCCTCCTAGCCACTGCTGCTTGGTGCGGCAGGAAGAGAAAGCAGTGTGGGGCAATGCCACTGGCATGCCAGGTCACCAACCTGTCAGAATATGTAAAATACTGATGAAAGTGGGTTTGCAGAAAGACTCCGCTCTGACCAGTGGCTTTGCTGAGCTTTTCTCTTCCACCAGCTCCAGTGTTGGGGCTGTTGTTTTAAGCAGAGTTTAGAGAAGAAAGTCAAACAAAAGTTGGCAAATGGTAAGGTTTTAAACCACTATAGCTGTTGGCTAGCTGGATGCAAGTTGGAGGCCTGTGGTGTACTACTACACACACAAGGAGTATTCTAGGCGATGTAGCATGCCAAGTTTGGCTCCACTACCCAATCTCAGCAGGAGCAGACAACTTTCTAGCTTAAACATCAGCATAAATGTTTCCTGGGTTAGTAATTTATCACAGATTTAAAACCATGTAGGCAGCTAGAGGATACATCTGCACAGCACAACGTAGTTCGAACAGAAAGCAAGCTGGCTTACATGACAGAAGATTTATAGCTGAAGTGGCATAGCAAAATGGTGTGGAGTTATAAGTTCCCACTAAGTGTGGTGAACTTTAGATCACGTATCCGCAGAGGAGCAGGAAATGGAAGAAATATCACAGTGAAAAGACAGGGCAGAAGGAGAAAATGTTCTTTACCTTTCTTTGTACCGATCTAGATATATCTAAGTTTCTGATTCTCTCTTTCATGCTTCCCTCTACCAGACACCTACTGCTTACAATGCTTTTCTGTTTATTTATTTTTTCCACTCTGGGATGTGGGTCTGCAGTGAATGAGGGAGCAGTAAAATCTGACTATGAAGAAGATGGTAACAGAAGTAGGCGGTGTAGGGGTACAACCTAGTTTTCCCCCCTCCACTCCTCAGCAAATCTATCCCTATGTAAATAATTAAATTAAAACAACTAATAGCAACCAATTATTGAAACAATGAGATGTATTGACCAGGACTTCACAATATATTCCTCTTTGGGACAGTAGAAGAAAACTGTTCAATCCTTAATAAGCATAAAAATATAAAATTTCACTGAACTAAATGCATAATACAAATGTGATCTGACTTAATTCTATGGAGATAATGGAAATACAAGATACTGAATTAATGAAACCATAACAAGAGAAATATCATGCCTTGCTCCTGGCAGAAGAAATAGAAGTTTGGGAAAGGGAAATTTTTCAGTAATATGACTTTAGTTGTGCATTTCTTTTCTCACCAAATTCTGAAATAAAGATACCCTAGTGTTTTTTAAGAACAGATAAATGCTTAAATATATTTTTATGGTTTAAATTCTTTTTCTTAAAAATGCCGTAAGTGCGATGGTAGAACTCAGTTTCATACTAGAAAACACAAGTTTCATACCAGAAAACACTAATCCTTTGTTCTAGAACATTTATGCTAAAACTATTGAAAATAAAAAATATATTTCCTCAGTTTAAAAGAGTCAAAAATAAGCTTTCTAATAGAACAAGACAAGAAAACATATTTTATCAATACTTTATGGTCAAGGTAAATGTATGAATTATAATCATGAGGAAATGTAACATCATTTTACAAAACAGATGCAACAGCTTGGTAAGAAATATTACACAAGAGATTATATTCTATGCATTTGGCTTAGTACCAGAAAAAAGAGTGATTAACTGTAGAAAAGTTAATGTAAAAATTATTTTTGACATACTGCTTTGATCAAAAAATGGTTTCTCTCCTTAGCCAGAGAGCTTTTAGTCTTGGTGCAGAAGATAGCTACAGATGTGGTACTTTGCAACTTTATTAATGCACTTATGCATGCACATACACACACTTACTTACCTAAAAGGCCATACCTGACTTTTTGTTTGTTTATGTGAGGAGCAGTTAACACAAACATGCTTGAGCAAAGATTTTACCTCCTTTGAGGTAATACATTGCATATTTCATTTTGAATGCTTAAAATAAAAAAAAAAAGACCTTTAAGAAACTTACTGGCTGTATTCTGTCATTTATTCTCCAAATGCAAATTTGCTGCAGAAATTTAAACTAGCCCTTTCCAAAAGAAAAAATATGATCGTGTTGATTGGATTTAAGGTATCAGGAAGAAGTAGGATCACAAGCTGATTTTAATTTACAATTCTGAGGGAGAAAAAGGAGGAAACATACAGAAGAATTTTCATCTTTGAAAGGTAGCAGATAACCACTAGAGAGAAAACCAGTTTTGGTCTTCTTTTTTCTTCCTTGAAAGACATTATTCAGCTCTCTTCAGGAGAAGAGAAATCTGGCTCACTTACATGCAAAACTGGACTGCTGCCAGGAACCATTTGCAGGAGTGATTAACAAAACCAATTTGCTTTACGAGATTTTCACAGAGGTAAAAGGTATGCATATAATTTTGACACAATCAAACAGTGCGCCCTTAGAGTTATATCACAAAAAAGAACTAGCGCTTCTCCCTTAGAAGGGTGTCTCATTATAGCACACTTATTACCTTCTCAGCAGGTGTGGCATTTAGATATAGTGAGCAAAAGAAATAAGTAATTCTGAGAAATAAATGACAGTACCAGTACCAGTTTCCTGAATGGAGGTGAAAGTGGTTTGGCAATATTTACCCAAGCTGATGTTAATTTATTCAGTATTGAAATCAAAGAGAGAAGGGGGGAATGCCTGCATATGCTGGTGAAAATGTAACATGAACTTAGAAAACTCTAAAGTTGCAGATGAATTAACTATCCCTAGTGGCATCAATACAAAGCAAGGGATTTTCAGTAGCAGCAAACGTGAGTGTGTTTAACTTATGCCTTAAGTTCTCTGCTTTTATCGGTCTAAGGTACACTAAGAAAAACTGCCAGAATTTTTAAATTGTGGCTCTAGACTTCAGTTTGAGCAGGAACTCTAAATTAAGGCTACTGGAACAAGATGAACATGCATTGGAGAAAGCATAGTATACAATAAGTCATTGTTAAATTTCCTATGAAGTATGCTTTTTCCTCTTGGGCTATATAAAATTTTGGCCCAAGCTAAATGAATGAAGATGTGGCAACTGTGGTTAAAAGGCAACTGAATAATACTGTAGTTAAAGAGAAGGGCAGTAAGCCAAAAGTTTTTTTCATATCTTACATTTATTTCCAAAAATATCATAGGTACTGTAGCAAGGGTAGTAACTTCTCCTCGTTAAATTTTCATCCTGACCCTGGTATACATAAGTATTCCAGTGCTGCAATGCAGCTGGCTGGACAGACAGCCAATATTGTTCTTTGTGTACCACATCAGTGTGCATGCCCAAGGCAATGCTTTTGAAAGCTGAATCTATTATTTGTATTGAGACAGCAGAAAAGGAGAAATTCTAGGGACCTTCCTTTTGCTGTAGAAGGGTTGATACAATGACCATACTCTGACAACCAACTACATTTAAATGATAAGTTAGTTAAAGTGCAGAAACATATGCACATAATATTTATTTGACCTTTTCTTGCCATTATGGTATTTTCATCTTTTCTACATAAATTGCCTTTGAACCTGATTTTAAAAATTAAAACCAGGTCATTTGTGTTGCAGTCATTTTTTTCCCTAGTAATGTCTTTTTTAATGTCTTTGCTAGATGCAGTTATCAAGGAAGAAAACCCACTCGAATAACACCAAGGGAGAGCCCAAGAAGCTGAATACCGTGCTGGCGCTGGTTTTCAAAAAATGGTACATGTCTGCTAAGAAATGAGAACATTTCATAAAGTACAAATACAGGGCCTTTGAGACTGAGAATTCAAAGCCTGAAATTTCCATGGCTGCCAGGCAGGTTTTCCTGAACTGGCAAAAGCAAACCAAATGATAATGAGTAAATGGCAAGAGAGATGGAAGGCAGCTATTTAACCAGCTGAATGAAGGAAATGAGCATCAGCTTTTGATGTTCAGCTTTACTCATTAAATGTGAAACTCTTACATAAGCCCAGCAAAGGGCTGGCAGAGGGTTTAATTATCAATATAACCCCTTAAAGTACTTTCAAGTTATGCGTGGAATTTTAAGACCCTTTTTACAACTGGCAGGACAAAGTGGAAATTTATTTGAGAATTTGTAGTAGGTAGTATGACAGCTGAAAAACATTTAGAATCCTGGCTGAAAAATAGCCTAGTGTCTGTCCAGGTGCCAGTTCTATTTTATGCCAAATTAACAATAAACAACTATTATGTAAATATTTTTGCAATTAATCTTTTTATGTACGTATGCGCATTTTTATGCTAACGTGTAATCATAGATTCTATAGATCCTATGATTACATGTTAGCTTAAAAATGAGAATAATTTTTAAGCTAATGTAATAAATAATGCTTTAGACTCAGGGTGGAGCTTCATAGTCCTAATTTTAAAGCTAAACAAATTATTTTCATTGAAATTGCAAGATAGCGTTTATGACAATGATACTGAACAACCCTGCTATGAAGTAGTGCTGCTGATAGGTAATTATCTGTAAAAGTTTATACGTATCTTTTTTTAAATCTAGATTTATAAATACTGGGTATAACCATGCAAAGGAAACTGATCTACTGTGGCTCTAATTATCTAGGACATGAGCGTTCAGCCAAACCACTTGCACAGCCTCCCACTATAGTCATTAGAGTGAAATAGATCTTACACAATCATTGTATGCTGAGATGACTCTGGACAGTGCTCCTCTTTCTCTCCATTTACAACAGAAGCAGCAGTCTAGCCTCAGTCTACACGCCTGACTGTGCTGCTAAACAGCGTGACAACCTAGGTGACACAGAATGTATTTGCAGTGACAAAACTAGTAAAAGAGGCAAGAATTAGGAATATGCTATCCAGAGGTACAAAAATGCATCTGTTTGGAGACTACTTCATTTCATCCTTCCAGGATGGCTATAACTGAAGTATAAAATGTAAGAAAAATATGTTTTACATTAAAAAAATAGTATTTTACAAAATCAATACTTTTGGGCTTTTATAATATCTAGGTCAATCCTGCTTCCACTAAAAAAAGTATAAATTCTGTAGTTTTCATGTCCAAGGACAAATAAGAGAAAGACAAGGATTAAGGTCCTTGTTTGAATTTATCAGAAAAGCTGGTGGAATGGTGGAGACACTTCAAATCATTTGTCTTTATATATGGAATATGACATCAAAATCCTTTAATTAGGTTTCATTATAATACATCTGTATCTTCCACCTGTTTTTCGCAAAACATCATGCTGTACCTTTTGAGGACATGACACAGCTTGTGCTTATGATACATGTTCTGCATTACTACTGAGATTTTATACTTATTGAAATGTAGCCTAACATAACTGCAAATGTAACATGAGAGTAATATGAACTATCATTTCCATCAGAATCTCTGAAATGCTTCACAATGAAATCTGATTGCATCTGTAGTGTTTAAGATGGTTAACCATGTTTTTTTCCCCTTTAATAGTTTTTCAAGATGAAATATTTCTCAGGTGTCATAATTTGCATTTTATTTCACTTATAATAATTCAATAATGAACAGTTCCTTGATTTCCCTTTATAAAAGACGAAAACATTAGTTTCTAACACAGGAGAATAAAACAGACCATCATGTTAGAGCATTAATCTAAAAAAAATAACACATTCATATAGCACCTTAGTGAATTACTTTTATCATAGTAACTTTAGTAAATATTATAGAACTGTTTTGCCTGACAATTACTATCTTCTAGTTTTGTTCACTCTGTACTAAACTAAGGGCTCAGTTCTTTTAATTCACAGTGAGTTGTATTTTACTTCCCAATAATTCCCTTTGTCAGAGGGATTACACTATGTGATGAATGACAGAGGACAAACTGGCTTTTAGTTAAGAAAAAAAAAAATCCCAGAGACGTTAAACAATGAGGAATCCCAAACAGTGCCAATAAGACAATACATGTATGTGCGTAAAGAATAGATCCATCAGTGTGCAGTATATTTCCAGTATTGGCATTTCAGTACAAAAATACCTATATTCAGCCTAGAAATGAACACAAGAAATACGCACCAAAACACCCCACTGTATACATCAATAAGCAGAGATTTGTGACACTGCTAATCATTTTCTTCATCAGTGGAAGAAAATAAAGTCCAAACTTTTGGGACTATTAGTGAATGTAGACACATCAGATTAAATATTTTGCATTCTGAAAGCAGTTACTTCTCACAGCACATGAAGAAAAAAAAAATCATATCTTCAAATGTATCTTTCTGAAATCTGTCTAAAAGCAGTTGTTATCGATTTTATGGCTTTTTTATTTCAAAATTTGGCAACTATTTTCATATGAATGTGTTGGATAAAATGCATTCTGTGAAGAAGGATCTAGAACCCATGTGTTAAGGTGATTGGTCAAAACAGTAGCTTACAGAAGCACGCTCTAATGTCTTCCAGAAAAAAAAATGATATTATTTTTCTCAAATCACCTCAAAATCAACAGAAAGAGTAGTGCATGCTTCTCTCTTACAGCACATACCACTATCCACAAACAAGCAAACTTTCCATTGAGGGTATTCACTTGGCACTTGTGGATTTGACCCTCTCAACCTTGTAACAGAGAACTCTCACTGCTAAGATGCGATATCAAAGATGAAACTCATTACTACTGTTGTTTTAAAAAGAAAAGCACATTTGTTTAGCTCCTAAATAAAAAATATCATTTAAATCACTTCAAGCTTATGGAGAGAGTACTTAGTTCATACTAGCCATTCACATTTTATATGGTTTGTTACAAGAACATTTTAAACTTTGGTGTTGAGCATATATACTAATTTAGAAGATTGATTTGGGCATACTGCAGTTCTGAATAAAAGTAAAGGTAATGGTCCTGGTTTAACTTTGTTGTATTTCCTTTGGCACTAACAGATAATGAACAAGGAAAGCAAAAAGCTAACCAACAGATCATTAAAAAGATAGGTGTTGACTGCTGACTAATTATCAGCTAATATTTGAAAATCATGGCAAGTCACTGTCAAAAAGCAAGTCCTTTGTAAGTACTTGTAACCATTTGAGATTAGCAGATAGTTTTAATTTTTAAAAAAAATGGTACTGTTTTCCTTTTCAGATTGAGCAATACACTGGTTTTGAACTATTTTACCAATGATGATATATGAATACTGTGAATAACAGATTTAGGTATGAATTAAGGAACAAAGAAATAAAAACTTTCTTGAGAAGAGGATGGTTTTCTGAATTATGTAGAAGCATGTATCAGAAAATTTATTTTAAAATGTATCTTACATCTATATAGTGATATTTGTCAAACTTGGACCTGAATTTAGGAGGATTTATGAACCAGGAAAGGCAATTGCATTGCTGTTTTATTTAGATTTTTGAATAATTTGCACTTCTGAAACAGCCATGTGAGGTTTGGATATGCGAAGTACAGTAGTTAGTCACTCTTCATCAATGTATGAATTCTTGAAATTTAATCCCTTCCTTTCCAGGTGTAACTAAAACCCATACACTCAGGTGATAACCACAGACTTATCTAAAACCCATACACTCAGGTGATAACCACAGTATTCATGAGATTGACAATACAGTGTTCATGTGTGTCTTCCATTTTCCAGAGACCCTGGAAAATTTCTTGTGGGCCAACCTGCCCCCTAGATTCTGCCAATCCAAATGTATACATGTAGTATAAATCACATATCTATACACCCTCCCTGTGTTATGTGCTGAAAGCCCAGAGCTGGCATGGAAGTCATGAGAACTAAGGGAAATTTTCTCACTTATTGGCTAAAGCCAGGCAAAATAACCAGGGGCAGTGGGAAGATAACTCCAAAATTACCATGATTAGGATTAGAAAACTGAAGGAAAACAAATTAGAATCATACTAACTTTTCATTGGATCAATAATTTTGTATCTGCTCTATTCACTAAAGATCATCCAGGAAAGACTAGCTGATTTACATTCACCTTCAATTCATTATCCTGGTCCACTTTATGTTTGTATCATCCATGGACTGCACCTGTACATTAGGAAGGTGTAATAGTTCTCAGAAAGCATGCTGCAGTATTCAGTTGTGTACAAATTTCTCGTGGAGTTCTGCATATTGTGAAGGAACTAAAAATGTTGAAACTTAGATCTTTTAAGATGCCTGCCTAAGAAAACCTTGTGGTGCTATGTTTGAGAGCAACATCTGTACTCGAGCAGAATGCTTTCTTACTGTGAGGCATTTTCCTCAAATAAGGAGAGTAAATTGGTCCCCCAGGTAATATAGAATCCAAGTGGTGTTCATTTCAGTGAAAGGACCAGGGAAAAAGAAGAAAGGATATTTGTTGAGACAGAATAACAGATGCAATTATCTATTTTTTACATAGTTGTCATGTCAGATTCATAATTTTACATACATTCCCTTTTGAAAAGAAGTTGCAATGATCAGCCACACTATTCTCTTACAGTGCTCAGAATGAAGATGCCAGTTTAGGACAGATTTCCTTGTCACAATTGCCTTTAAAATAATTATGTCACCAAATATCATACAAACGCATACTACCATAACATTTTAAATCTACATGTGCATAAGGTGCAACCCATTTTTTTTTTTCACACCATACTTGACTCAGCTTTAAATCTTTTGGTAATGATACGATATTTTGTTTTGTTCTGTTTAGTCCAGCAGGTCTCTCTTACAGAGAAATGGTAATAAAAAAGGGGTTCCAGGTCTCAAGAGAAGACTGAGAATTTACATTTCCTATAAAATTCAAAATTTTCAACAAGTAAGTGTTTGTATATTGCCTGACCAGACTAGTAAAAAATAAATTGCTTTGCTTGTTTTGTGATTTCCCTACATTTTCTGTGTCTCTAGTAAAGAGTTGGAAATAAGTCAGTTTTTTCTATGGAATGGCACCGGCTGATTGTATGTACTCTGCACCTTCTCAATTGGCTTTGTTTTATTGGTTCGGTGTTTGTGAAGTCCAGATGCTAATGCTCCTAATGATCAGCCATTCTTTTTGACTTTTGGTAACAAGTATTCTCATGCAGTTAATATCAAACAGCACTTTGTTCTCTACATCTGTAATTTCAAAATTCCCATTTTTGAATTCCCCTAGTCTCAAGTAAGTTGTACATTGTCTGCCTTTTTTACTCCCTACAATCTTTTCTCCTACTTCCAGGGCCCCATGATGCAAAATGTCATTTTGCCGGTCTTCAGTTCCGGTGACAATTTTAATTTTACTGATTTTAATTGGTTTTTCAAATACAATCCCATAGAAGTCCCCAGTAGAAGGAGCTTTGCCCCAGAAGTACTCATCAATACTGCTGTAAGCCTTGCTTGCCTCATAGTTTTCAAATACATTCATATTGGTGTGCAAGTTTGCAGGTGGGTTGTCAGGGATATCAAAGGATTCCTCTTCAAAATCATCATCCTTTAGCTTATTTTCAGCTCCTTTGTAAGACGAGTAGTATCCCATGTGCTGGAACAGAGATGGCTTAAAACGTATCACTTCCTTTTGAGCTAACAACCCACGAAAATGGATAAGTAGCCAATCGCAAGGCATTTCTTGGTAGAACATCAACAAAAAATGGGCCAGACGCGGGAGGTCATGGGAATGGTAAAGCTTTCCAATGTACCCCAATTTGGAGAATTCCAAAGTTACCCAGTAGGATCCTTCTCGTGAGGTAATTACTTTCTTAACAGCGGTCAAAAAGTTCTTTGAGCAGCGGACGTCATCTTCTAACATCACATAATAGTCAGAAAGATTAGCACAAAAGTTGAGAAGAAAGGCATAATCTACATTTTGTTTAGATCGAAACTTCACACGGTCCTCTGGGTCATTGTAATTTCTCTTGAGGCCATCCAGTACAGGATAATACTCCTCAGGGACATGAATAACTATTAATCTGCCCGCAATTATGTGATGCGCAAACTTCTGTGAAATATCCTGGACCATCCCTTCACACCAGGACGAGTCAAAATCTGCCAGCTGTACTACCACTGCGATTTCTTTGAGTTCCTCATAACTTGACTGCTCAAATATGGACTTGATGGTCTCAAGCAAGTAGTTTCCCTTTTTCCGTTTCACAGAGGATAGCCCAATTGTAAGATACCCTGTACAAAAGACAATTAAAAAAAAAAAATAAGAGCATGTGACATTGGAAACAATTTAACCACAAAGCTATCCTTCAGAGTTGTGCTTATAATAAATCAACGCTGAAGTCTGAGAAATTTGGTATATAACTTGTTGAGTTGCATGCAACAAAGGATGTTTATTGCCTTCTCATGAAAGAAGAATCATATTGCCAGCAAATAGACATATGGAAACTATTACACTAAACATTCACTTGTTAACTGCAAGGAACAGCATGTAGTGAACAAAAGCCAAAGCAGTGTGCACATATGTGCCTGATAGGGGAAAGTACATAGGCAATGAGAAGACTGTAAAATCTGCTAAAAGAAAGGAGAAATGAGATGTGACTCACACTGTATTTTTTAAGCAAACAACTATGAAATGCGGCACAAAAAGGTGAGCTATACATTAATTGCCAATCTTTTATCATTTAAGCAGTCTACAGTATTAGTTACATTTATGCACAACTTTGCAGTTTATGAATGTTGCAAGGATAACACCTTTCTGCATGTTTATCTTGACTGAATTTGTGCCGGTTTTTCCTTGCTAATGGTTCCTTTAAACCTCTTTCAGGACTCATTGAGCATTTTACAGGGAACTCCCTCTTGCAAGACATAATATAGATAAGAGTTTAAAGTAGAAGAGAACTCACTACTGTATACATGTGCTTGTACAAATAATTTTTAATGCTGTTATATCTTTCTAGGGAGAGATGCATCTAATTACAATTTTCACCTCTGCCGTTTTGGAGTCACTGCCATTTTCAGCAGCAATTTAAATTTTTTTTTTTTCAGGTAATTGTTAATATATCTCTATTTTTCTAACTTTTGATGTAAAAAATGTTAAGACTTTATGACTGACAGGGTGTACTTGAGTTGCACCTACTCCAGCTTTCTTAAAACATTGCACTTTTTCAAGACTGCTCTGACTGAATGATTCACTTTCCTTCAAGGTTTAAGTCTGCTCAAAATGCAGTTGTACTGTGAAGTACAACCTCAAGAAGCCATTCTTGCTGCCTACACAGACCTAAATTTCTCAAATATAATTTGAACAAACCTTATAACTTCCTATGAAGATCAGCAGTGCACAGATTATTTTATGTCACCAGTTGCTCTTTGACGTCTCAGACTTGTTGATGCTTGTGAAATTATTGATTAGGAACTCAAAGGGTACCTGTCTAAAAGCTAGATAAGGACATATTTCACTTTGAGAGGGAAGTCTGGAACACTACCTGAAGTTAGAATGACTAGGTAATCCCTTTGCAGACAACTATGACAAGAATCTGCCTTTACTATCCCAGTAATAGCACAATTAATGTCTCTGTTATCACAGGATTTTCTAACAAGGATATCCATTCACAGATACTGGACTGGCAGAACAGGGGACTTGTAGGATGTATCTACATGATTCCAAACATTCCTTAGATTAGATTTACTGGTTTTACAGAGGCTGACAATATGATCTCAGAGGGTGGTTGCAGAGCACCACCAGCACATGTCGTAGTCCTGCTTTCTAAATTATCTCCCTCTGGCCTGGAAGGGAGATACACAAAATACAGTCACACAGACCATCCAGGGTCTGTCTGCAGGACAACTGTAAGTCAGACATTTGGTTAGAAGGTAACTAGGCTGTGGGGCAGCCACTGCTAGGGCTGAACTAGCAGCTTCACAGGAGCTGCCTGTACAGAGAGTGGTAGATGTCCCACTAACTCTCTAAAATCATGACTACTTAACTCAGCTCCTCTTGCCTAGAAATACCACAGGGACTATATGGATTGCACCCATTTTTAAATTACCTCATTCCATAACATTCCGATTGCAGTTACTTACTTTTCCTTGACAAAGGCGTGCCAGCTAGGTAGCGATAGGAAATGTTTATAGATCCTGAGAAATTAGACAAATCTTTAAAAGTGTGAACATAACGTTCTGGGTTGAGCTGGTGCGTGGCTGTTTCTCTGATTAATTGCTTGTCCCCTTCCTATTAGTGAGAAAACAAAAAAGAATAGGAAAGGGAGAGAGATAAACACATTTGTGAATGCCAGCCAGAGAGGAAACATGGTCAGGCAGGTTTCCAAGCATAACATTTTTCAGTGTCAGCTTTTGTAAAAGCATGTAGAAGTCACTTCATATTTTTTTTTTAAAAATCATTACTGAATATCATACATTTTTGGCTAAAGAAAATCTTCCAGAATTCTTTAGATTAAGGTAACAGGAAAAAAAGAAAAAAAAAAATTTGGACAAAAACTCTTGAAAGGTTGAAAACACTGAATTACTACCAAAAAATTTGCTGTGTTATTTAACATAGGGATAAGAAAAGATCAGATAATTTTCAGAGATGGTAAAGTAGGAGAGATTTTTTGAAAATGTTTTCAGTGATTTAAAAAAAATGCAAGAAAACACCAAAACCTTAGCAAAGGAAAGATGAAACTAGAACCTCATCTCAGGCTCCTTTTGCCACTTTCATGAGTAACTCCAAATCAGATTTGTGATAAGCAGAAATGTATGTGATCATCCAGATAGGCAAAGCTTTCTCCAGGTTTAGTGAACACTAATGGTATATAAAAAAGGCAAATTTATCACCATGCCTCTTCTTCGCACCTTCTTCTCCTGTCTTTTCTTCCAAGAGGCTTCTTGAGCCATAGTAAAGTCACACAAGGGAAGGAGTGGCTTCATTAGCAGTGCCCTATCCATAAGCTCAGATGGGTCTCAGGGAAAATCTGTTCTTCAGTCCCTAAGAAAAGGGAAAATATCTAACAGGTTGTGGTGTCATGAGACTCAGTTTAAAGGTAGGAATGGCTATTTAATTTACACTGCTTGATTCTAGTCTGATGGCAGGCCAGCAAATGAATGAGTTCATGTCTTCTGATATGAACAGTATGTTAGCACATTAAAAACTTCCTACTCTGTCATTAAATGGGAGCATAGCATAGCAATAGTACTGCTTCTAAAAAGAACACCACAGAACTAGTAAACAGCACTCATATTTAATGGCATAAATACACAGAAACCTATCAAAGACTTATAGCATAAATAAATATTTGCATAATCTGATCCTAGGTTCATTTAAAGTTTGTTATTTTTCTTTCATAGAAGTAGTAAATAATCCACTTCCAGGCTTAGTAAAGGTTTTGGGCATTGCCTGCTCCATTATTCTGTCTTGACCTTCAATGTCTCTCCAGTATTTTCGTTCTAGTGTTGCTATGCTACTTTGCATTTCCTCCTAAGTTATGAAAAAAAAAGTTTATGTTCAACAGGTTCCAGATTAGAATGTAACTCAGTGGGCTAAGAAGGGAACACCCCAAAACTGCAGGAGATGTTAATGAAAGCTGTCAAAAATTAAAAACAAATTGAGGTCTAAAATTCTTCCTGTTGTAAGAATGTTTTGGTACAGAAATCCATTCTGCCAACTCTTTTTCTACATAAAAGTTTCAATATGTTTTAAAATATCAGGACAAAATGTTTTAACAAGCAAACTCTTTGAACTGACCACAAAAGTGTCCTTTTTTTTCCCTTTAAGAAATGCCTTTTGTGGCTGACAACAATTTTTTCCCCTAAATGTTAGGTTTCATTCTTTTGTTGAATTAAAAGCAAAACTGAAATATGGATTTTTCTCAATTTTAATGTCTGGTTCTTCAGCCTCTGACTGCTATGTAGAGGCCAGTGGAGCTGAAGAGCCTGATTAGCTATCTTGAGCTGTCTTCTCTATTTTTTGCTATAATAGTTCTAGGTTTTGCCTGTTAACTAACCTCTAACTTATATTCCAGTTTGTGCTGGAGCTGGAGAAGTTCCAGTGGGTGCCATAGGAAGACGTGCCAGAAGTTATCCATTCTTTATAGAGATACTCTGCTCCGCTGAGTATGCTGTCATCTATGGTAGTACTGTTTCACAATGTCCCAAATAACAATTAGTATTCATAGAACAGTCCATAAGGTGTGCTTCACTTACAGTTCACTTACAACTCAGAATACGTATTAAAAAAATCACTGTGAATTACACAGATATTATTATCTAGGTTATATTAATTTAGTACATCTTTAATGATGCCTCAGTACTGCTTTGTTGACATACGTACTTCAGCACTTTACACCCTCTATCAAAACTACTTAAGAATTGTCCCTGGGTGGGCCCCTATTTTCAATTTTCACAGCAAATGCCTGTCAAAAAACAGTAACGGGAATCTTTGGACCTTGGAAAGTGTTTGAGTTGAGTGCAAAGGGAAAGTCCTCTCCCTTCTTAAAATTTGACACAATGAATCTCACTTTAACTTTCTAACATCCTGAAAAAGACCATTCATCTCATTTTACATCTGGAGAAACAGATGTCAGCCTTGCATCCCCTTGCACAGCCTGCCACCAGACACTGGGAAGAGAAACTTGGGGTCACTTGCACTCTTCCTTTGCCATTTACTTTCAGGATACTTATTGCAATTAGAAAGTCCAAGAGCCTTCTTGTATGTGGGGACTTTCAGATTGCCATTTCCTAGGGGAACTGGTTAGTTCGTTGTCCTTGAAAACTGTTCTCCAGTGTATGTCTCCTCATCACCATCACTGTGCTGGTTTCCACTGGGATAGTGTTCATTTTCCTCATAGCAGCTCATATGGGACTATGTTTTGGATTTGTTTTTATGAAAGTGCTGATAACACAGGGATGTTTTGGTTTTTGCTGAGCAGTGCTCACACAGAGTCAAGGTCTTTTATTCTTCTCACATTGTCCCACCAGTGCATAGGATAGGGACTTACAAGAAGCTGGGAGAGAATCATAGAATCATAGAATCACTAAGTTGGAAAGGACCCACTGGATCATCGAGTCCAACCATTCCCATCAATCACTAAACCATGCCCCTCAGCACTTCATCCACCTTCACTTTAAACGCCTCCAGGGAAGGCGAGTCAACCACCTCCCAGAGCAGCCTGTTCCAGTGCCCAATGACCTTTTCCATGAAATATTTCATCCTTATGTCCAGCCTGCACTTCCCCTGTTGGAGCTTGAGGCCACTCTGTGTTGTCCTGTCACCCAGGAGAAAAGGCCAGCACCCTCCTCTCCACAACCTCCTTTCAGGTAGTTGTAGAGAGCAATGAGGTCTCCCCTCAGCCTCCTCATCTCCAGGTTAAACAACTGCTCCTCATAAGGCCTGTTCTCCAGCTTCCTCACTAACTTCATTGTTCTTCTCTGGACACGCTCCAGAGCCTCAACATCCTTCTTGTAGCAAGAGGCCCAGAACAGAACACAGTATTTGAAGTGTGGTCTCACCAGTGCTGAGTACAGAGGCAAAATAACCTCCCTNCTTGCTGAGGGTGCACTCGATGCCTTCATCCAGGTCATCGATGAAGACATTGAACAGGGCTGGACCCAGCACTGAGCCCTGGGGAGGGCTTTACTGAGGTCCGAGAAGACCACATCCACAGCCTTTCCCTCATCCAGGAGATGAGTCACTTTGTCATAGAAGGCGATGAGGTTAGTTTGGCAAGATCTGACTTTCATGAACCCTTTCATGAGGACACAAAGTAATCATTATGTGCAATGGGCTCCTGCTTTCCTGGAGATGGCTGAACACCTGCCTGCTGATGGGAAGCAGTTGGTGAATTCCCTCATTTTCTTTGCTTGCTTTTGCTGCTTTTGCATTACCTATCAAACTGTCTTTATTACAACCCATGAGCATACCCATTTTTACTTTTCCAATTCTCTCTCCCATCCCACTGGGGGAGAGTGGCCGAGCAGGGGGAGAGTGGGCGAGCAAATGTGTGGTGCTTAGTTGCTGACTGTGGTTAAACCACAATAACCACCAACACTGAAACTGCTCATCTCAGCAGAGAAAACACATGAGACAACAGAGCTGCCAGACACAGTCAGAAAAGTAAAATAGATAAATAAATAAATAAATACATAAACAAACAAATAAATAAATAATTGAGAAAGTCAACAGCCTAACACGTTTGAAAAGTGCTTGATGGGCCATAAATATATCAAGAGATCTGGGAGAATTGTCAGGAGACTTGGCAAGAGACTTGGCCTAAAGCTACATGAGCACAAACACACCAGAACTGTGATGAGAGAAATGATGAAAGGGAGTGAATTTCTAAAATAGGGGGGGAGGCAAGCAAGTTAAGAATAAGACATGGAACCGTTTTGGGGACTGGCAAATAAAACGGGAAAAGAATTCCAAAACAAACTAAGAACTCCACCATCAATAGTAATGATAAAAGCACTCTCAGAAACACCTGCGGGATTTTCAAGCGATTAATGAAAGAAAAAGAAGCATGAGTCAAAAATACCATAGGGGAAAAAAGTGTGTGATAAGCCAGGTCAAATTCTATCACAACTATGATAAATAAATAAAATGTGGTGCAAAGCCTTAGTGCAAGTACTGGTAGAGAATGTAATATGTCCGTAATAGAATAGCATAATAGAAACATGGGTTATATTTTGAATAGTTTAAAAAGGTAGTAGGATATTCTTAATAATATTTACAATATCCACAATATTTTCATAAGGAACAAATATAATATTTTATATTAAAATTACTGGCAAGTTACCAAGTCTAACATATTCCTCTAAGGAATTTACTATTTATACAGTGTATGTTTTTCACACTCTGATGTCACTTTACAGATCCAGCTGATGTTGGACTTCATCTTTCAGAGTGCTGGGAAATCCATACTGTCCCAGTTTGCTCAATCAAAGAGGGTTGGCAGAGAGGATCAGAAAGCCACTCAGGAGTTCAAGTTCAAGAAAGAGAACTGTCTGATTATTTCACGATGTTGCATATTCTGTTTAGTGATTTTACTATTTGTAAGCTACAGTTATCAAACTATCACATTCTTTAACTGGGCCCAGTCCAACCTCAGATGAACTAGAAATTCAATCCATTAATCTTGTCTCCAGAGCTCCCTTGGCATTCAATGTTGAGACACCATAGGTTACTTATAAATTATAGGGCTTGATTACATTGCCAGTGGCTTATTTGTTGAAATTCTTAACACAGATCTTTAAAAAAATCTTTTTCATGATCATAAACTTGCATTCGGTATCATTTAAGTCTAACTGTTAATGCTGTTGCACTGAACCTGCCAGATTCAAATCTAGGATACAGAAAGTGAGGAAAAAAACAGAATAAACTCACTAAAAATAAATTATTAATGCAAGGACCTTGAAAGATATGGAATTTGTGTAAGTTCCCTTCTATAACTGTATTTCTATAATATTGTTCACTACAGTATTCATAGGTGCGATTTGAGTGTGGACTGAAAAAGGACGTAGCTCACATGAAGATTTCAGATGTAGACATTTTCAGCTTTAAAACTGAGGGAAATTCAGAAGTATGGGAAATACAGGGATGTTTTGGCTAAAAAAAAAAGATACCTGACAGAGATGTCTCTCTTTTTTTTCTGCATTCATTATCTTCTGTACTTTGACCAAACAATGATGTATTTCGTTTCTGTGAAAAGGACTATTAGGATCTTACTCATACACTCTGTGGTTAGTATGTAATGATAACATGGCTTCATCATAAGGGACATATTTTGAGGATACTTCACTGTCACTGGTACACTAACAGGGGAAACAGCAGGAATTACAAAAACTGCTGCTTAACTAGGGATGTTCTATCATCCCAGGATGATTTCTTCCATCTAAGAAACTTACCAAAACATAACTATCTTCAATGTACAAGTTCATGAACAATAAGCAAATGACAAGGACTCCTAAGAATGACGCTGCTGATCGTTTCCGCAAGCATCTCATTTTATCAAAATATTTCAAGTCGTGTCTCACATGAAGAAAAGCATAGAGTAGTGTCACCTATGAAAGAAAACCACAGTGTTAGAATAACTACTAATCTGATAAGCATGACAGCAAAACAACTTACCTTCAGATGTATCAAACCCTTCAAATACACGTAGAGTATATCCTTTAAGGGGTTAATTAATTCAATTTATTCATGGTCATCTTCAAATTTAACATACAATCTCAACAATAATTTAAACTTCTTTTTTATTTCTGTCAATAAAGAAAACACCTCACACTTTATACTACCCATTTTAGTATGGAATTATGATAGCACTATGTAGGAGTACATTAACAGTTCAGTTTTCCCAACTGTGGGTTCCCAACTTGATGTCAAAAAAAGAGAGATGTTGCACACTGTTTCCCTGTGTACCCATGTCTCCTTCCAAAGGCAGTTCAGGCCAACAGTCAAAGAAGAAGCTGTTGCATTCTCAGTATCATTGACAACAGCAGAAGCCTAGATACCAGAACTGCCAGGCAAAGATCAGGTACCTTCCATGCAATGCAAAGGCAGTAGAAAGACTGTGCAGCATCTCTTAGCCTTAGATCTCTATTTTAGTCTGGAAAGACTTTCACTGGAGGTACCATTTTCCCCAAAAGAAGAAATGTGGGTGTCTACCTGAGACGGGACACATCTAAGCAGTATATTGCAGGGTCATAACTGCTCCAATTAGATGAATCAAAGAGGATCAGAAAGACTCTCAGTTGTTCAATTCAACATCAAGAAAGAGGGCTATCAAGTCATATCATTATGTTACATATTCAGTTTGGTGATTTTACTATCTAAAGAAAGATATGTGCTGTTCCTGGCTACCAAATCATAACAATTAACCCTTGTAGAACTACATGTGTTTGAACAAGATCTGATTACCAACTAAAGAAAGAGGATCCAAATCCTACTGCTCAAACTCCAAGAGATTCTTAATTAAAACATAGATTGTAAACTCATCATTTACAATTATGTTTAAGTAAAAATATATTTTGGTTATTGTCCATAACAGTGTCTGTTTATCAAATTTAATATATTGAAGTCATGTACAAACAGAGAGTTGAAAGCTAGACTAGGCAAAGTGGTAAAAAGCCCTGTGCATGGAGTGATTAAACTCTGTATTTAATTACATTCATTTTTTAAAGTGCTGAACATCTAAACTGGCATAAAATAGGCCCGATTTGGAGGTCCATAAAAGATTTGTCATGTCATACAGAAAATGTTCTGAACTAATGGCAAAAAAAGAGCGCAAAATTCAATCTATATTTCCTTTGCTAAACTGATTAAATATATCTAACAATATAAAATGTAAGTCCATTAGACTCTTGAGAGCAGGGAGGTAAGCACATCAAGTACTAGTAACACAAAAGCTTAACTGCAAATTTTGTCCATATAGATTCAAGATGAACTGCGCTAAATGGACAGTGGTCATACACAGAATATTTTAAAAATCACTATGTTGAGAATGAGAACAAGATTCTGATATTGAAAAGAAAGGCTTCAAGTCATAATTCAATTCTGAAGTCACAGCTTTGCTTGAAGATTTTATGCCTTCATTATTCATACACAATTAAGTAGCTATCAGGATGTCATAAATGTAATTTGTTTTATAAAGCTGACATTAAGCAGTTAAATGTAATAATTAATAAACATGCATGAATTATAAATATTTTCATTTCTAAGTGAGATATATTGTTTTCCTCTGTTTCTTCAGAGATGTCTCTTCACATTATGGACCCCTAAATATATGTCTAGCATCACACACA
Source organism: Piaya cayana (assembly GCA_013389865.1). NCBI lineage: Eukaryota > Metazoa > Chordata > Aves > Cuculiformes > Coccyzidae > Piaya > Piaya cayana. Next base: position 257,145 of record WAAB01000866.1, read on the forward strand.
AACGTGCAGTTTTACATAATAATATGAAACTATAATTCTTTTGACTTTCCCAAATGATACGGTATTGAAGAGGCAATGAGGTTAAAAAAATGCAATGGCATGCCTTTACAGTGCGAAGAAGCTGCTTTATGGGATCTGCAAAGGTGTGAAAGCTGTGTAAAGGCCAAGACTGATTTCCACTGATTCCAGGATTTAATATATTTAAATTAAAATTTTTAAACATCTTTCAGTTATGATGTCAATGTAGCTGTTCCTAGAGGAAAAGGGGAAAAAAATAAAGAAGAAATAAAGACTTTTTTTCCCCCTTTCTTTCCTCTTTCTCAGGGGAAAAAGATTTTTGCCAGCTCTGTAGTAACTTCTCCAGATCACATACATATATACACACTGTGATGAACAATTTCCTATTCATCCCACTCTACTTGTTTATTGCTTCCTGACAATATTAGGGATTTGTGTTTTGTCCTGTTTTCAGAGATTATTGCTTGCTTTCCTCATCTATTTCCTCCCTCAAACAGGTACCTAAAATGGCCCTCTGATGTTCCTTTACCTTTAAATATACCTAATGGATTTAATGATTGTACTGTTAACTAACCAATACAGTGGATCAGCTTGTGGCTACAAGGTCATCTTTGTATTGTATTCTAATCTGCTTGAGTGCCATGCCCAGCAGCTAAAGAAAAGTTGCTTATTTTCAGAGAAACTGATGTCTGTCAGAAGTGACGACTGCATTATTTTTATACTATAATATTTCAAAATCAGATACGCAGCTTTGCCTGTCACTGCAAAATCTGTTTTCCAGGAGGTATAGTAGAACAAATTCACTACCACATTTATTATATCAACAAAATCCACAGATAACACACAAGAACCTGTGCTTGGATTATTAAACCCACTGTGAACTTTCTTGCAGTCTTCAATTTGACTAGGATGCTCAGAAGCACGTCCTTAATTCCTCAGCCTTGTGTCATACCACTCCACCACTGTGTAAAAGAATTGTTTTACTTGCAGTTCTTAACACTTCTTCAATCTGTTTTTCACCTTTTCTTTTTGGAAGGCTGCATGTGATGGCTCAAGGATTGCATTGTCCTCTTCACAAAGTGGCAAAGGAAACATTCCCAGAAAAAAAGTAAAGGAAAAACAAAATTAAAAAAGGAAACTTTTTACACCAATATTATTCTGTAGCACCCCTACGGCTTTGTAGTCTACCTTGATTCTGTCCAGGTTCTGGCTTGCAGTGTCATTTGTGCCCAAAAAAGAGTAGCATAGGAAAGTAGTCTGTACTCTTCACACAGAATCACAGAATCACTGGGTTGGAAGAGACCCATTGGATCATCGAGATCAACCATTCCCATCAAACACTAAACCATGTCCCTCAGGACCTCGTCTACTCGTGCCTTAAACACCCCCAGGGAAGGCGAATCAACCACCTCCCTGGGCAGCATATTCCANCCTACCTGTGGTGTCTCCCTGTGAGGCCAGTAGATCCTAATACGAGAGATGCTCCAGTCCCTTAATTGTTCTTGTGGTCCTTCACTGGACCCTCCAGCATGTTCATGTCACTCTTGTACTGTGGAGCCCAAACTGGACACAGTACTCTAAGTTAGCCTCACTAGCGCTGAGTAGAGGAGAACTATGCCTTCCCATGACTTGCTGGCAATACTTTACCTAATGCACCTCAGGGTACCATTCACTTCCTCTGCTACAAGGGCACATTGATGGTTCTTGTTGAAATTCCTGTCCACCACGACCTTGAGGTCCTTTTCTGCTAAGCTGCTTTCCAGTTGGGTGACCTCCAGCTTACATTGGTGCCTGTTTTTTTTCCTGCCTAGGTGTGTGACTTTGCACTTTGCCTTGTTGAAAGTTCCAGTCAGACAGCCCAATTCTCCAAGATGTTGAAGTCTCTCTGGATGGTAGCACAATCGACCCCATGGTATATCGTCCTCCATTTCCCATGTCATCTGCAATCATTTAGTCATTTATAATCCTGATGTAGAGAAAAAAGAGACTCCAAGTAGTTGCATAAATGACTGATGTGGACCGATCATTTGATGTAACCTTAACCCAAATGGTGCTGTTAGCCATTGAGGTGTGATAATCCTTTCTCATCCTCTTCTTGCATTGCGGTTTCTGTGGCTTGTTTGAAGGTGGCATTACCAGAAATGCACAGTTCTGGGAGGTTTTGTGTGATGAGGAACGAGTTACATCTTATGTAATAAGTACGTGCTTCTGTGGACATATGGGAGATATCTCTGTGTACTATATAATCATATTATGCCAGATATTAAAAGATATTTTGACATGGAATACTTATGTATTCCACAGAGCTTACACAATAACATTCATTTAGGATGCTCTGCCAAGATCAAAAAACAATGAATTTTTATTTGATGACTTCCAAATAGTATAATTTTTTTCCCAAATGGCATTGCTGGGTCCTTTACCCTCTAGTTAAACAAGATTAAAGGATTGCAGAAGATGAAAAGTCCATTTAGAGAGGTGTCTAACCATTCTAGAGCAACTCTCAAACTCGTGAAATTTTGCTGTATAATTGATTATTTGCACAAAGCTATTTCACATCCATGAAGGTAAACAGTGTGGTATTTCTGTGAGCACATGGACTTATCCTCCTTTCAGTGAGCAAAGAGATGCCACTCTATATACCTGTGACTGGTTAAGTAAAACCAGTTCCATTTGGGTAGGGAACATCTCTCTAAAGCCTGCATACTTATACATGCATCTCCCTGTGGATATCTCTGCTATCCTGTGAGCAGCTGGAGGCTCATTTCATTAAACTGATGCACCATTATTCAAAGGGATAGTAGAGAAGGAGAAAGGATTACGATCTCTGTCTTGTAGTAGATTAGCTTCCAGTTTTTTTAGGAGAAGCTTATCTCATTTTGCTTCCAGCTTAAATTTATCTGTTTACTAACATTGTGGTATATGTTCTGTTGTGGCAGAGATAACTTTGAAACCTAAGGAAAACACTTCCCTCCCCCCACTTTGCCTTTTTTTAGAGAAAAAGAAATCCTAAAGAAAAAAAAAAATCAACAAAATGTCTGGATTGTATTGCCAACATGTCAGCTATGGTGACTAGACCTTATTATCCTTAGCATATGAGAAACATGATGATAAATAAATGTTTAAATGACCTTTTCCACTATTACGTATATTGCTTATAAATAATATGAAAACATTACAATAAAATGCTATTTGCTACTAAGCTTTCTAATGGCAAGAATTGGTTTTGAGTTTTCTATTTTGTTTCCAAGAACTAGATAAACATAGGTTGGTAGCAGGGAGTGAATAGATCTTTAAAAAATAACTTTGATGATGTTATCTTGGATCTTTTAAGGTAAATTTTGAACCCAGTTTTCTTCTGAGGAAACCGTAAAATATTGCTTCAGGTTACTGACAGAAGTCATTCTTTTTTGTGTCTTAAATCATATCAGTATCATAGAGATGATTAATACATAAAACAGTTATTTCAGTCAAATACAATAAATGGACAGGAAGGAACTTTCCTTGATAAGGTCAAGAATAATATTGATGAGTCCAAATGTGCACTTTCATTATCTATTTTTTCTTCTTTTTGCAGTATCAGTAACTACAGTGTAGTTTGGGGAGGACAGAGAATTTAGTCTTGGGAAAAAAAAAGTACACTAAAGGAGTTGCTCATTAAAAAAGTACAATTTTTGCAACTAATGTTCAAACAAGATCAATTGCTAATTTAAGGTTTTAATTGATCCTAAATACTAGGAGTAGAGTGAAGCATTTTTACTGAAAAAATATCTTAATATCTTTTTATTTTAAGATAAAAATGCAAATAATTGAAACAGAAAACATCCTTTGCAGGTTAAAAATACTGTCATTTTTTATTTCCCATAGAATCATGGAACAGTTTGGGTTGGAAGGGATGTTAAAGATCATCTAGTTCCAACTCCTCTGCCATAGGCAGGGACATCCCAATAGGTCAGACTGCCCAAGGCCCCATCCAACCTGGCTTTAAACACCTCCAGGAATGCGGCATCCACAACTTCCCTGGGCAACCTGTGCCAGTGCCTCACCACTCTCATGGTGAAGAAATTCTTCCTAATGTCTAGTCTAAATCTGCCCTTCTCCAGTTCATACCTGTTCCCCCTTATCAAATCACCACAAGCCATTATGAATAGTGCCTCTCCAGCTTTCTTGTAGGCTCCTTCCAGTCACTGGAAGGTCACTATAAGGTCTCCTTGGAGCCTTCTCTTCTCCAGGCTGAACAAGCCCAACTCTCTCAGCTTGTCCTCATAGGGAAGGTGCTCCAGCCCTTGGATCATCTTTGTAGCCCTACTCTGGACCCGTTCCAACATCTCCATATCCTTCTTACATTGAGGATTCCAGAACTGGACACAGCACTCCAGATGAGGTCTCACAAGAGAGGAATAGAGGGGCAGAATCACTTCCCTCAGCCTGCTGGTGATGTTTCTTTTGATGCAGCCCAGGACATGGTTGGCCTTCTGGGCTGCTAGCACTCACTGCCAGCTCATGTCAAGCTTCTCATCGACCAGCACCCTCAAGTCCTTCTCTGCAGGACTTTTCATTCTATATTAATTCCATTCTTCACCCTCTTGTATGTATATTAGTTCTTGTTGTTTAAATAGCTCCTGAAATCCAGAAATTATTTTTATGTTGAGTCTTATGTGATGGCATGCATATCGCTTTGCTCAGAATGATTCTTTTAGTGTGCCTAACTTGCAGTGTTATTCTCAATCACCTCTTGTGGAGGCTTCTTTTTGTCAGCGATAACAAAGAGCTTCAGGAAACTAACAGTCTAACTCATCAATGATACGAAACAATACTGTAAATGTTCCTAGAATATTCAGTATCTTGTAGTTTTCTATTGAATGATGATGTAAACCCTTTAGTGACCCTTTATGAGAGGAGAGATGGAATCTTTTCAAACAAGGCTCCCAGGAATGACTACAACAGAGGAGCATATAATAACTTTCTTGACTGATGCACAAAGTCCTTGTTCCCCAGGACATTCCATTACTGAGTTTCAGAATATGTGTCTTTTGGGTGTTTATCCCATTCTTTTAGAACTCATTGGAATTGTTTTTCATTATTGTCTTAGAATGACATTCACTGGATCAAACACAAATGCCTATAATGTTACTGTCTGAGCTAGTTACACTTAGGCTCCCTTTCTTGCCAATGCTGAAAAATAAGTATTTGCACACTGTGATTCATCTCACTAGAAAGTCGCTGTCTACAATACATCAGCTGAAGTGTACCCTAAAAATATCCATATCTCTTCATTTGCTACAAAAAACCACCCTGAGATGCTCAATTCAGATATAGATGTGAAAAGAAAGGGATTCAATTCAAATTTTCCCTTAGTTATGCCTTTGTTTCTCTTGCTACACAAGAGAAACAAGGGCACAGCACATAAGCAATAAGGCACCCTTTTCATTTAGTGAGCTGCTGTCTCAAGCTCCAAAGCATGGACTTACAGCATGGGCCTACACCTCTTTTGAGAACAGAAATGTCCTAATTCTCACAATAACACAAGGTTAAACCATAGATTTTCCCTAGCTATGACACATTTTGCCTGCTGAAGACTACTGCAAGTTATGCTCTTTAAAAAAAAAGTGAAAAAATGAGTTTCCTTGTCTATCCCAAGACAGTTCCCTTTAGACATTTCACAAAACAGTTCTCTTGATTGCACGTATCAGTCTCTTTTGCTCCCCCCCCCAAGCTTTATACAGAATAGTTTTGCTGCAGCTAGAGTTTCCACTCAATAGATTCATCACAGTACAACACACAGAGGACAGACTATTACCTGCACGTCCCATAGTAAGATCTTAATAACAGGATATTTGAAAGTAGAAAGACATTCCCATTGCACAGTTTAATAGACACAGTGAACTCATGCCCTTCAGTTCTGTTAACAGGGGAAGTAATCCATGGTTTGCCTATATCTTTGACTCACACATAGTACCTGGCAAGATCAGAAACTCAGTTCATTTGCTGCATTCAAATGAAGTATCTGATTTTAGCTGGAATAAAATTATATGCATAGCTGGACAGTAAGGCAGAAAGTTGTTTCATTTCAATATAGCAAGTGAACTGACATGATCTTGCCAGGCAGTGTGGGTGAGTCAAAGATACATATAGACTCTTCAGCCTAAAGGTAGGACATCGATTGAAAAAGTAATTCACCCTGATTCTTTGAACTTCTCAAAGTAATGAGATACTTTTTGTGTAGCCTTTGGTATTCACCAAAGAGGTTCTTTTTCCAGCAGAAATTTCAAGGTATTACAGTGAGGTAGGGCATCGAGTACCCCAGCATTATGCATGCCCGTATTGTCAACTGTATGGTGATGTATTTTGTCTCAAAGTGTTGTGGTTTTTGTGGAGTAGTGGTGAGGGTAGTTCATTCCCACTGAGGATGAAGTGCCTTTTTTTAGATTTGTACCTAGAGTTCAGGAGGTTTTGAGTTCATTATTGCTAGCTTCTGGAATAAACTTTGGAAACTTCTTACTACAGTTAACACTGGATGCCAGCTAAATCAAAAGAAACAATGTTTATGCAAGGCATTAACGTAATCTCTGGTTTTCTTAGACCCTAACAAAGGTGTACAACATGTCAAGGACTAGTTTTACTTTTATTAAAGGTACAGACATAGCAATTAGGTATCATCTTCCAGACCTATACCTAAAAAATTAAACTCTGTTAGAAACACGACACAAATACTCGAGTATATACTCCTATAAACTGATTAAAATACTTTCTATAAAGTTTACAAAAGTCATACTGGCCTGTGAAAGTGAGAATTCTCTGTTTTCCCTCTATTGTTTTCACTATTATAGAAACTTCCAGAGGGCAACATACCTTTTCTAAACATTTAAAAGAAGCAAGATTAATTCAGTTATTCCCATTAATGAAATGGCGAATAATAGAGCATGAATGAGTACTTCAGATTTTACAAACCTAAAATGAGGTGACATAAATCTTACCTACTTCAGTATTTGGAAAACACTTCTATAAGGCAGTAATGACTTCACCAAGCAAATAATAAAGAGAATATGCCATAAGATTCCAATGGTTGAATAATTCAAAAACTTTCAATAAAGTCCCAGTAGAGGACATTATTTATTGCTCAATAAGCTGCAAAGAAAACTGAGGTCCTTGCAAACTCATTTTCTAGTAGATTCGAGTTGCTTACTGCCAACCATGTATATCAAAGGAGCAACTTGGCATCTGTAGTACTCATGAGATGCATGAAATCCCAGGAGAGAATAAATAAATTGTGTTATCCACCATGTTCTAAAATTATGGGATAACTTCATTATATTAATGGTTTTCTGAGGTTCATTTAAGTATTTGTATTGGTGGAATATCATTGAAGGTATCAATATTAGCTTACTTCAATTTTTCTGTGTAGTGTACAAAGCAGTGAGCGAAAAAGAGAAAGGGACCAAATATTCTTCAGATGTGAACATGCTACAAAAACCTTGTGCAGTAGAAAGAATTTGTTTCAGATTTTATTTTAAATTTAAACCTTAAGTATCATACAAAAAACTGGTAGTCAACACTATGAAATATGTTGAGGATGTGATCCTAAATGTTTCCAGCAGTAGATTACAGGTTTTCATTTTAGCTGAAAATATTTTCCAGAACAAGACATTTTCCATTGTTTCTATTCTATTATTTTAATCTGTGAATTCTGGGGCTTGCTGGAAAACCACTGAGTCTTCACTTGACTTTGTATATCTCATTTAAGACAACAATATCTTAAGAGCTAACATCCATTTAGTGTGTACAATGTAATACAGATTTACTTGTTACATCAATAAGGCATGTTATAGAAACTACTGTATAGCAGAAGGGAGTAGAAGAGAATAGTAATATCAAGGTGAGATGGAATTTCAAAAGGTTTATTAAAAAATTCTCAGCTATATTTACATTAGATTTTCCAATTTACTAACACTTCTTTATGATCCTAGTAATACTTGCCTAACAGAATACTGAAAATCAACACCCTTTTTCTTATGTTATTCTTGGACCAAAGATAGATGTAAAAATTAGTAAAAATTTAGAAGAGTTTTTCCAAAGTTTCTTCTAATTTTATTCTAGATGTTGAACTTGTAATTTTGATCAGTAAAATACAAGAGATTGTATTGTCTGCTAGTAAGATTTCAAATGCTAACAAATAATCCTGATGACTATCTTCAGCTCCTAAATCAGCAAGAGTCCAATGAATGTGACAGGGACCTTAGCACTCCTTCTGCAATAGATACGTGAGCTGTGTTCTGATAAATCCTAATTATGCTGGAAATTAACAGTAGAACGTCTCTGTGACAGTAATTCTCTATCATCCTCTGTATATCTGCCACTAAGAAAAGGAAAGATTAAAGCAATGTAGCTAGTTTATCTCTCACTCCCCTGTAGAGGTGTGGTGGTGTTCAGGGAGGCAAAGATGTGGAATGAAGAGGAATTTAACCCTTCTATTACTACAGGCCAATGTAATTTGCTGCTTCATCAGAGGGCACAGTTCAGATAACACTTTACGTTTAAAATGAGGCTGAATTGTAGCCTGACACATTATGTCAGTTTAAACTTGTTACTTGCTCTTCCAGGACATATTATCTTCTCTGTTTAATAGAACAACATATTTTAGGCTTATGTCACTTGATTTTAGTTGTCTTACCTAAACTAGCTGACTTAGGCTCCATATACAGTCAATGTGTACTGACTAACAATTCCCAAGGTTTATTCATTTAAATTGCCTTGATAGGTAGTTTGAACAGGGGAATTAATGCTCCTTTGCGGTGACTTTCTCTTTATTTACTGATTAAAGAAATAGCCTATGTAACTAGTTTAGCATAGATTCATAAATTTTAGATAGTTTAATACAGCTGGGATAGACTAAAATGCTCTAAATGTTTTCTAAAATGCTCTAAAACTTTTCTAACATTCAGAGCCTATCTGAAAATTTAACTGTGTCAATATTTGTCTCTAAAATAATTGAGAACAAATCAGGTATATAGTATTGATTATTTCAGAGATTACAATATAATCTTTCTCCTCCTGGCATCCTATCTCCAAAGTCTAACCTCCTCCTCCTTTTCATTTAGTGAGATGTAAGAAAACTGCTGCCAGACCACTATTATCCAAAGCTGATCAACAATGGAAAACCCACAAGCTTAATGAAAATCTACAAGTCTCCATTGATTTTGGCCCATATATTGTAACACATCCAAAGCAGTGTGGAAAAATACACACACACACGCACCCGGAAAAACAAAAATACCCCAGGAAGATGTGTGAATAAAATCCCGTTAAGCAGAAATGTGTCATTCAATAAATGTAGGAGAAAGAGCATGTGAGGGCATACAGCACTATCATGCTTCTAAAAGCTTCACTTGTGTCAGGCATGATGCAGTATGGTAATATGTGGTGGTGTAAGCCATGATGTCTGTAGAGTTTCAAAGGAAGTACTGCTGATGCATGGCTGAAAGCTTACTTGGAATCACATTGTGTCAGAATCCACTGTTTAATTGAAGCTCCAGAGGCCATGGACATCAAACTCAGACAAATCCCTTTGGAAAAGAGAATCTTCACTCTATTGTTGATGATCAATGTTTTTGCACTATAAATATTTAGCAGCCAAATTTTATGACTGTACGTGTGGATGAGGGAAGTGGGATTAACCATATCTGCAAACACAGCCAAGCAAGCACATTGTGACTCACTGATTTGTATATTAGAAGTATGTAACTTGAGCATATGATTGTAGCAAATTAGAGGAAAATGGCTGAATTGCCTGCAACTGAAAAATCAAGTAGATATTTGGTTTCTTCCATTCTAAGTTTACAGTTGTTAATGTTATATAAATCCTTAGTTTATAAAATAATCAGGAGAGGAAAAAACACAAAATTCTGACCTTGTTAGTTTTCCGTTTCATGGAAGTAAGTGAAACAGTGAGAGGGGCTTATTTTATGTGTGTGTATATATATTATGCTTATATTATAACTTCCTAGAAGTCATTGCTGGAAAATTTTTTTCACCTTGTTGGGGTTATTTTTAATTATATACCATGCAATTTTGGAAATCAACACTAAAGAAGAGCTGTGAGATGACAAGGAAAATGCTTCAACAGCTTCCTTCTCTTCCTGGTGACTTCCAGAACATGAAACCAAAAGTCAGAATGCAGCTACAGTTTTAGGTGCCATCAGCTCTCACTGTGACATAGTATCTAATCATAGCTCAGCATGAGTGTACTTCTTTAAGATGTTAGTTTGGGAGGTGAGGGGTTTCCACTATTTTTATGCTACTGAATATTTGAGCTCTAATGACTGTTAAGATTCTCATATAAAACCACTGTTTTCTGTGTCACTTTCTAGTACATATGGACTGCAATTAGATATCAGCCTAGTCTTTCAAAGTCCTTTTGAACTCTAATTGTGTAAATCCTGTAACACTGATATGATTAAATTTTGTAACATCAATAGGTGAAACGATATCTGCCTGGGATCCCCTTTGACTACTTTAATACTTGATTTAAAAATGCTATTTGAAAATTTAGACATTTAGTTGCCTGAAGACAGTATATTCCAGCATGATTTTGTCCAGTAAGCAGCTTATACATTTTCCATTACAGAAACAAAGATTAGAAATAAATTACAGGTTTTACATTATCTGCATTTTGGTGCATTTTTTTCTCCATGAATGTTTTGGGTTCTGTAGATCAGTAGTACATAATACTTTTTTTATAACTTGTTGTTTCTGTTAAAGTACATGAAAATATAATTTGCTTTTCTATACTGGCTTACAGTGTGTAATAACTTATAAAGAAGTGCAAAATGTAAATTACTTGAGTAGTTGGATCCTCTCATTTTGTTTTGATCCATTGTCTGTTTCCCCACACTCATTTTTTTTTCCTGGTGGGAGGGAGTCCAAGTACAAAACATGTATCAACAGGAAAAACATTAAGACTCTGAAAAAATATGATTGAATTCAACATGATAGGTTCTTCTTTAAATGTAGTGCATGTTCATTGCCTAGTTAAGCAGCAAAACTAATGTATCATTGGTTATAGATACAAATATATATCAACATGTTTTAGCTAGTATGTTAGGAAGAAAAATACTGCTTCTTGGAATCCATAATTTTCATGTAGGGAAAAGATGTATCTAGTTGGAGTATTTAAAAGAACTTTCAGCAGTAGCTCTATGAAAAAACAAAGGAAAAAAATTCAAAGGCAATGCTCATAGGATGAATGTACTACACATTCCATGCATGTACAATTATGTGTAATACATTAAACATATTGTACTAAAGATAGGTGGGTAAAAGACTAAATCTATAGACCTTTATATAACTGGAGGGATCATGGGCCATATAGAGTTGTATAAGAGTGATCATGCAGTACTTAAAAGGACTAGACATTAAAAATAAATTTCTTTTTTTTTCTGTTGACAAAATCTGCATGGAAGAATAATTACATATCCATTAAATATAGTATAAATTCAATATCTCTTTAAAAAATACTTTCTGTCTAATAGCACCCTTCCTGGAACCTAATAATTAACTCACATTTAGCCTGTAAAATAAGATTTTAAGAAATGGTGTACAATGGAGAAAGAACTACTAGCACTGTTGCAAATATGGAGGTCTAAGCACATGTAAGAAACCATAAAACTGGGTTTTGCTGGATCTTCTCATTACCAAAAAGTCAGGCTACTGGGAATGAAATTCATTCTAAGAGACTCAAACAAGTAGTAAACTTTAACTGTATATGGTTTGGGGACTGTATTTAACTCATGCTTATCAACAAGTTTGAGAGCCAATACCTGTAGTAAGACTAAGAGGAAGAAGGGAGTAATATTTACTTATGTCTTCTAGTGTGACTGGACAAGTAATTACCATATGTATAGTGTATTAACTAGCAATATATCATAAATTCAACATCACCATTAAAGCCATGACTTTTAGAGGTTAATAAAATCACAATTTTAAGTTTCCAAGGTGTTTTGAAGAATTAGTGTAATGATATCTCTTATGCTAATTTTAAAAAAGCACCCTTCACTGTGACCTTCAGCGAGTGTTTACAATTGGAACAGTACAGACATCTAAGCTAGAAGCCACCTCCTTCATAACCAGCTGGGATGAAACTGCAAGACCTGCACATATCAAGGGGTTTGTGAACAGCTAGATTTATTAGACAGAAATAAGAATCTGTTGCATTTTTAGAAAATAAGAAGCTTAGAATGAGATGATAGAAATAAAAGACTGGAAACAAATACTCACAGACCCTTTGTGTCTGTGAAATATCTCAGATTAGCAAGACTTAGTAGATCCCTGTTCACAACAGACTTTGCACAGTTTTGTTCCCCCCAGAAAAAAAATCCCTAATTATCTCCAAGAATAATCTATGTGTCTACTCTCTGTCAGTGCTGTGGGACTCCTGCTATCTGTGCCTGCCTCCCACTCCACCACCTCAGCTTTCTATATCATTTTTCTATGCATTTTATATCATTGTTTCACATACGCCATCATCTTTATTGCATGATTCTTTATTTGCTCTTTTTATGGTATTATTAAATTAATAGATAAAATTATTGCCCATATGGACAAAAAGTTTGTTTTCTTCACAATGGTTCCTTTGATTCCCATGATTTTATAGCTAATATTTGGAAATCAGTGTATCTCATCAGTAAGAACCTTTTCAGGGTTGTTATCTGCTAACTGCTTTTGAACAGGCAGCATTACAGACCCTTTTGCTTGTCTGTTAGCATTGATATTCTCATTAAATTTGAAAACAATCATAACATTAAGATGTACAAGATCTTTTTCTGATGCAGAAAAACAGTCAAACTTATATCTTTATACTACTATATGGCAGGGGATTTGGAACTAGATGATCTTTACTGTCATTTCCAATTCAAACCATGCTATGGTTCCATAATTCTTTGTGAATACCTTTCCAGATAGCTTATTATATTAAAACTATGCAAACTATTCTTTCTGTTTTTAAATATTTTAGGAACAAATACCATTCACTCTGAAATATTTCACAAAAAGCAGTAGGGTTAAAATTCATATTCCTGAAGTATTGGCTGACAATGGTTTAATTAGGGCAGCAAGAACCTATTCAGCACATAGCATTATGAACACAGTACTAGTTTGATTCACGTTTCTCTGCTAAAGAAACCCTCAACAACAGTCTGTGAAATTAAAATGGGGGACAATCGGTTTTTTTGCTTAATATCAGTTTGTATCTCAACATGTTATGCTGCTGAATATAAATATACAAAGGAAAAGTGTAAACTAATACGGAAGGAAGGGGCTGACTCATGACAGGACAGTTTCAGCTTTAAGCAGGTGTAGAACCAACAAAAAAATCGCTTCCTAACTATTGCTGCGTAAACAATTCACAATGAATAATTTATCTAACATTTTTAGTCTATTTTTAGATTATTTTTTTTTGCTTGGAGGAGAGACATTAATAAAGTATGAATTCAGCTATTTTAAGATAGTTGTAATATTTTTTATTTCCAGTCTTTATCCTGATTGAAATTGTTCCCTGGGAATATTTACCAGTTTTAGCATGTCTATATCACTTATCAGAAATGTCACAGAATGTTTATTTGTCTAGTTGATAGATATTGTAACATTTTTTTTGCTGCAATTTGAATTGCAATTTTCATATTTTGCTTAGTAATATATATGAAATTTAGCCAGAGAATATTCATATAAAAGAAAGAGTAAAGTGTAAGTTTACCTGAAGTGGATGAGCATTTACAGTAATCTTCATATAGTTTTTATCAGTCCAGAAACATTATTAAAGACAGAAAATAGAACTTGGAAATAAGATTGAGAAAAATAGGTTTGGGAAAAATTGTCCTTAATATCACAAGATGGGGCTTTTTTTCTTGTTTGAATAATCTAGTGTTTTTCCAACATTACAATCCATTCATTATTTCTTTTGTAATTCTGAAAGTACAGTTAAATAGAGAACTTTTTGTTTCCAAATAAAGAAGCCGGAGGGTTGATTCTGGTTTCAGCTGCTTCTTATTGACAGCAAATGAAAATTGTATTTTTTCAAGTTGATAAGTAAACTAGGAGGAATCCTAGTTCCACTGTTATCCATACAATTTGTTAACGATGATCTCTGTGTTAATTAAAGCTGACCACTGCTTTTTAGCCAGAATTTCTAAATAGCTTAAGCCACTTATTTTAATGGAAAAAATACGTATTGACAATTGCACATTGGTAAATCTCTTAATACAACAATCCTCAGAAGTAATTCAATGTTATTTCCCAATGGGACACTGTCCCTCTACAAGTTAATCTGTAGCCTTTTCTAAGTCCATGTCTGAGTGTAAGAAAAAAAATACACAAACACACATGTAGAAGGTAAAGATTAATTAATTCAGCAGAACACCTCCCATACAAGGACAGGCTAAGAGAGTTGGAGTTCAGACTGGAGAAGGCTCCAAGAAGGTGTTATAGTGAACTTCCAATACCAAGGGAAGTTGTGCCTGCCCCATCCCTGGAGGTGTTCAAGGCCCGGCTGGATGGGGCCTTGGGCAGCCTGATCTAGTGGGAGGTGTCCCTGCCCATCGCAGAGGGCTTGGAACTAGATGATCTTGGAGGTTATTCCAACCCAAACTGTTCTATGAGTCTATGATTCTATGAAATATTGAAAAAACATCAGATCAGCTAGCAGACCATTTTAGGTTTTTTAGCGTTTAGTCTCTGCCAGGTAGTTGAGCTGGAATGCATTATTATTTCTGCTTAAGTGGATCCAAGAGGAAAAAAAATCTATAATGTTCTTTCCTCAGAAAACATCTGTGAAATTATTTCCATAATTTTATTACTATATAAAATAGAAATTTTTTTCTGAGCTTTTTCACCTGACCACTCTGTTCTGCATGCTTAGAAAACTTCATAAAATCATTAATGCTTTCATATTTGCATAAATTGTCTTTTAAGTCTCCTATTTGTACTGTATTTTGTTTATAAAGGCTTCATCTTTTTATAGAGTACGATGAAAAAATATCTAAGAAATGCAGATTATATAGTGGGAACACTGCAGCAAATGAAAAGAACATCTGCACTTGATATTTAAGCTCAGTTTTAGATTTGATGAAGTTCTATTGTATACATAAGAGACAATTGTGCCTCTCTTTACAAAAAGAGTGTCCAGAGAAGAGTGACAAAGCTGGTGAAGGGGCTGGAGAACTAGTCTTACAAGGAGCGACTGAGAGATCTGGGGTTGTTTAGCCTGGAGAAGAGGAGGCTGAGGGGAGACCTTATTGCTCTCTACAACTACCTGAAGGGAGGTTGTGGAGAGGAGGGAGCTGGGCTCTTCTCCCAAGTGACAAGGGATAGGACAAGAGGGAATGGCCTCAAGCTCCGCCAAGGGAGGTTCAGTCTCAACATAAGGAAAAAATTCTTCACTGAAAGGGTCATTAGGTAATGGAACGGTCTGCCCAGAGAGGTTGTTGACTCGCCTTCCCTGGAGGTGTTTAAGGTGCGGGTGGATGAGGTACTGAGGGGCATAGTTTAGAGACTGGTGGGAATGGTTGGACTGGATGATCTAGTGGGTCTCTTCCAACCTGGTGATTCTATGAATCTGATTCTATGATTTCTAGAAGCAATAAACTGTGGCTGAATGAAAAGCATATCATCTTTATGAGCGTTCATGATTTTAATCAAGAAAAATGGGTCATGTGAGTTATTTTTCTGTCATACTAAAAGTAATATTTTATTTCAGAAATATTAGGATTAAAATAAACTTTACTCTGTCGTCTACCTCAAAATTTTGGTAGCTGTGAATCAGGGACCAATAGTTTGAAGGAGGAGACAAGCAGAAACTGTGCTCTGAGTAATGGAAAGGTTAATTACTGAAAGACTTCCTCTATGCAACATGCTAGTAATTAGGAAGCCTAAGCAATGTGTGATTTCGTTTAACACTATGTAAAAAGCCACAGTAAACTGCTTGATTCTTCTTCTGTTTGTGAAATATATAACTTGGAATTTCATTTTATTGTAGAATAAAAGAAAGCTCCTTTTCCTTTTTTTTTTAATAGACAAAAAAATAGAGGTAATTAAATGAGAGATTAGTAGGATTGAGACTGATTAAACACCATGGACTAGTGTTCTCATCCACCACTGCCACCTTAGCTCTGATCTGTGATACACACTGTAGACAGAACTATGCTGTGCAATTGGATTTCTGGTCATCTCAATCTTATGGTGTCTTTAACAAAACATCAAGTCTTGAAACTTACATTTCTTTTTCAACATCTTGAGAGAATTACTGTTCTCCTTAGAGCAAAAAACAATGTTAAAACTGGAGATTCCATGCTTATGGAATCAGTAAAGCATCAGGCTGTCCTACTTATGTCCTGCCAGATACTCCTCATTCCTTCTCAGTCTTGGAAATACTCTCAGTGAGAAAGCATCAGCACACACAGGAAGCTACTGAAAAAACCAAAAAGGTGTGCAGAGCCCATAAACTGCAACAGCTTTGGAATCTGGGTATATTTAGTGACCAGAGGACTATCAAAGTACTGATTTCCAAGGAACTATATAAATGGATAGAAGGAGACAACATTAGATAATGAATTTGAGGTAGTCTGGGACTGGAAGATCATGAGATTTAAGTCCATATTACTGGTGTAAGTACACAATTAATAAGAAATATTGATGGGAAATAATTTTTACAGCATAATCAAGAAGACAAACTGGAGTTACCAATGTAGTATGAGGTTTGAACATAAAACCAAGAAGCAACTCCAATGTGCTTTAAGCCATTAAGAGACAATTCAACTCATGATTTTAGTCACCTAAGTGTTAGTCGTGTGATCTAAGCTACTTACCTAGGTAGACATTATAATTAAGCCTGTGCTAAGATAACTATTTAAGGAAGGTGCTCTGAATAAGAAGACTGTGTCTCCATTTACTCCACTTTTGCAAGACTAAGGTTAGGTGAGATTACTCCTGTCTTTAGAAGTTCTGTGATTTTTGAGGATTCTAGACAAGCAGAACCATTTTTTCCAAATATTTTTTTAAAAGGCAGATAAAATCCCATCACATAGTAAACAAAAGAACATAGAAATAATAAATTCATGGCAAGCAGTGTGATTCAAGTAGGAGGAAAAAAGGCAGTCTTTGTAGAGCTATAAAACTAAAGCTATAAAGGATGTAAAAATCCACATTGTCACAGAGTACTAATAGAGAAAGCTTATTGTCCATCATGGACTTATAGCATGACCTATTCTTACATAACTCCTTTTATTCTTCATTGAAGAGTCAGGATACCTATTCCTATGCACGTTGCACCTGGATAGTTCATTAAAATCTACCCTTCACAGAGTAACATTAATTTGAAAATAATGGATGTCTCTTCAACCCAGGAGTTGCTTCTGTTTAACTAATCCATGCTAACAGCAGCTAACTAATGTAGATATAAATCAAGAAGTATAAGGTAGTGCAACAAGGAAGATAAAAAGAAATAGCCCTCAAGCAAAGAAAGGGTTCACTCAGTCCTCCAGGCCTTTGGGACAAAAGATTTTATTATATTTAGTTTAACATAAGCAAGCCCCAAACACCTGAGATTTAAAAAAAAAAAAAAATATTGAAAAGGAAGAAGGTACAATCACTTCTGATTCCCCTTCATTCCCCCAAATAACAGAGACTGGTCAAAATCTAGAAGCCTCTTAACAGCTTCTCTTGCAGTGCGTATTGTAACCGCCATGTCAACTAGATGGTTAAATTTCTTTTCCCTTTCTGGATGCAAGATTACAAATGAAACTATCACTTTCTTTCTCTGTTCTTCTATCCTTTCTTCCAGCTCTGTGTGAGGAACAGCATTCTGCATAGTGTGACAGCAGGAGAATAAAAAGCAAATGGCATACTGTCAAATACTTCTGCCTCTGAACAGCAAAACTGCACTGCAAAATTTATAAAGCTATTAAATAAATTTCAATCATTAAATAAAAAATTCAAGCCCTTTCTTTGGTCTGAAAAACCATACATATTCTAATCTGAACAAACATAATATTTTTTACAGTATATCGTTTCAGATGTAGATCACACAAAAGAAATAGGTTAGACTGAGAAAGCTCTGCCAACAAGATAAACCTGTAGTCACAGATATATCTGATTCCCCAAGCTTTCATCATTAATATTTTATGGCCCTCACTGATCTGCCCAATCTTGAAGAAAAATGTTTCTTTCATTTAAGCCGGCAGGGCATAATAATAGAATCTATCAGTATCAAAAAGGTGGTAAAATGCAGACTAGTATAGAGATATCACAGCAAAGTATTGAGTTTGCTCACTGTTGCCTAAAACACTGATCAGTGCATAGAGCGTTTTATTTGAACAGCAGAAATGGCATTAGCATACACAAATATGACAGCGTTTCCATTAAGACAAAAATATGATGAATGCTGTTTGTAGGAGGTTTGTTTTAAACCCTACATAAACACTGCATTTTATACAGTCATTCCATAAAGTAAAATCCATGTCCTTTGCTGTGGTTTCCTGTATGATGTGGCTACTGTTTCAAGTTTAAACTATCAACATTTTTTATTTATCAGCATTAGAAGAATATAAAAAAGAAATTATTCTTTTCCTATATTCACTGATGAATCTCAATAATGCATCAAGAAGCATTTACAAAGGTAAAAGCACTTGAGGAAACCACACAGTTGAAATAGTTTTTTGTGAATCTACTTGCATTAGTTGTAAGTGAAAATATAAAACAGAAGCACTCTGCTGTGCTCTGTAATAACTCTATCTGTTATGCTGAGGTATAACAGGAATAAGCATTTGCTTATGGCAAATGAATTTACATTGGAAAAATACAAGTATATCAGTTATAACTCCATTATCACTTGTCAGTTATAGAAGGCTGACCGTGAATCACACTTTGATTGCAATATAGTGTTATATGAGATTTAGATACCACCTGAACAATCCCTAGATCAGGTTTCTTGTTTGTCCTGTGTAGGCTGTACTGTTTGATTCAGTTGACAATGAAACAACTATGTAATTTACAGATAGCCTTGAGCAAGAAAAGGTGCAACTCCTCATCAGCCAAAAAAAGCCATGAAAATAGAGAGACCTATGTTTGCAATATGGCTCTCCCTACTATATCAGCTGCATATGAGGACTGATCAGCTTTCTCCTC